>APFE031719505.1:84396-104836 GCA_000404065.3 Pinus taeda
CCATATTGTTATTAGTATGCCCCATAGAAACCCACTATTGTTATTTTTGTGCCCTTATGTTATTACTGTTATGTCGGCTTGAATACATTGTGACCCCTTAGACTCCTATATATTGAAGGGAGGTTTAGTCATTTGTATCATCCAAGAATTGTTCATTTGTGTAATGTAAAGGAGGTTTCCCCCTTGAAGAGGCTGAATTCTAAGGCGTTGATATATCTTTTCTATCTTTTTGTGAGTTGGTTTCGTAACACCAACCATATCCAGGAAGAACTCCCCCTGCAACCCCCGAGCTGCAAAAGCTCACGAGCAGTACCAAAAGACAATAGTAGAGAGATTTACAAGGCAAACTAAGGAAGCAAATTTAATACCACTCATGGTCAACCTCAATAGATATAGATCTTAGGGTTTTAACAATAATTTCATATTTATTATGGAAGCAATTGACTACTCTCAATATCTCTCCCTCTCACTATTTTTCTCAAGTCTCTTCCACTCTTGGCCTCATCATCCACAAGTGAGAATACATGAGACTCATATATAGGAGGAGAAACCAATTCTTGTCAGAAAGGAGGAGTAATGTGAATGAATTGGATTCCATTTAGAGGAGTGTAGCTTATGCCATTAAGGAGAGGTATGCATGCCTAAGTTAGTTAAGGAGAGTGTAACATATGTATTAAAGAGAGCGTAAGAGGAATATTTTATGACATATTTTAAATGAGTGAAAAGGAATATGCCATTCTTTGATGAGTGCATAAAATAGAGTATAATGAATTATTTAAAAGAGAGAGAGAGAGAGAGATAGAGAGAGAGAGAGTTACATAGAGCCATGAGAGTCATGAAGGATATGTGTGAATTGATTGAGGAGATAAAATTGACTTGTAATTCCTTTTTTATAATATATCATGGTCTCGTAAAAGATAATAATAATATTAATAATATTGAGGATTCAATCAATATTGAACTATTAGGATTGATCAATGATAAGTTAATTTGTTTTTCTTCAACTTCGCTTGATTACCAATTTATGTAAAGTGATTTACTATTTTTGGAAATTTGTGCATGAGACGCTGGACATGACTTTTTATTTTTAGAAAGTCATTCCAGAATTGTGAGAATGAAATTTTATTTAAGGAAATTCATCCATGAGTGTTACTTATATTCTGAAGAATAGGGATTCCTCACCCCTATTTCATGCATCTTCGTATCTTAGTAGATTGACTCCGTGCCTTGATCTACTCCAAAGATCTAATATTCCACAACTTGATCTTTTAAATATTCAGGACTCTACGCCCTAAATATACAAGACTCCACATCTTTATTTTTCTTGGATTTAGGACTCCACGCCCTAATTTCCATGCCCTCTCATCTACTATGCTTTGAAACTCTGTGTTTCTCCTTATGGTACTGATTGTGAGCTTTTACCCATCTGATGGTTCCCTGGTAAGGCCTTGTTCAAAGACTTGCACACATGACAATCTCATAGATCAAAGGAATCAAATGAATTTCATAATGAAATTAACATAATCACATTTTACCAAGAATGATGCATGACTTCCACAGTCATTCATAATTGAACATCCTTGTTGGAAAATGACCAGGTACTCTACCACATCCTACTTAGTACAATATTAGACATATATAATCACATAAAATCATGTATCATCCATAAATCATAATTAACCATCTATTCCACATAACGATTTGCATCCATGGGTCTATGTGTCTCAATCTTGGATCACCATCCATGTCATACACCTGCTTCATAAATCAGATGCAAAAATAGAAACATATGTATAGCATTTACTTGATCAAAACCATCTAATACAGATAATAAAAGATACCACACATAAGAGGAAATATAGATATTTAAAACATTGTTTCCCAATCCAGTGATCAATCTGCCATACATAAACATAAAAGGAAATATAACTATGTATACAAAACATTATTCCTCAATGAAGTGATCAATATATCACATATATAACTCATCAGAAATCATCCTTGGTAGGAGTGAAAAAAAATTGCACTAGAAAAAAATGGGACACTACATACTCCTCCTCTTGGAGTAAACTTGTCCCGAAGTTTAACTAAACAAAAAAGGAAACTCAAGACGCATTGAAGATGCATCTTCCCAAGTGGTGGAACTAGGACTGTATGGGTCCCATTGGAACTTTACTTGGTCCACCATGCAATGTCTGAGTTGTCGAGTGCAATGGTCCAAAATGAAAACCGGATCTACCTTGAGATTCCCTTCGTCTGTTACCTGTAATTGATGCCACTCTAGAATGTGAGAAGGATCATGAACATACTTACATAGTACCAAAATATGAAATACATCATTCATATGATGACAAACTGGTGGTAAAGCAAGATGATATGCCATAGGTCCAACCCTTTCAATGATCTCAAAAGGCCCAACAAATTGAGATGAGAGCTTAGATCCTTTCCAAAACCTAATAGAGCTTTTCTGAGGTTTTACTCGAAGAAAAACAAATTCACCTTCTTTAAAACTATGATCCACTCTATGCATATCATCATAGCCCTTCTATCTATCTTGTGCCTCCTTTAATCTTTGCCTTATATGAAACACTTGTTCTTCCATTTCTTGAAGAATTTCAAGACCTATCGAGATTTTGTCCTCTAATCTATCCCAACTTAAAGGTGTTCTACATGGTCTTCCATACAATAACTCATAAGGTGCCATACCAAGGGAGCGGTGATAAATGCTATTGTAAACAAAATCTACTAGAGGAAGATAATATTCCCACTTAGATTGTTGATCCATTACGTACATTCTAAGCATGTCCTCTAACACTTGATTTACTCTTTTAGTTTGGCCATGAGTCTCCGGATAATAAGCTGTACTGAAATTGAATTGTGTCTGAAGGGCTCCTTGAAAAATAGTCCAAAATCTTCCTATAAACATAGAGGCCCTATATGATATTATTTTCTTAGGAAAACCATGAAGTCTAACCACCTCCTTGATAAATACTTGTGCTATTTTAGATGCTTTGGAAGTATCACTAACAAGTATAAAATGGGCACTCTTAGTAAGTTTATCTACCACCACCAAAATGGAGTTATGCCTTTTGGTTGTTTCAGGTAATTCAATAATAAATTCCATAGATACTTCTTCCCATTTGGACTTAGGAATGTTATGCAGCTGCAACAATCCTACTGGATGACCATGTTCTGCTTTAACTAGCTAACATTCCAAACATTTTGCCACAAAATTTGCTACATCCTTCTTCATGCCTGTCCAAAAGAAAATTTGCTTTAAATCAACATACATCTTCTGGACTCCCGGGTGAGCCATATATGTTGCACAATGAGCTTCTTTCAACATGAATTCATGAAGCCCATCTTGATTTGGAACTACAATCTTTTACATGAATCTCACCATACCATTGTCATCACAAGAATACCCTTCTACCTTGTTTTTATTAGCCCCCTCCCTAGAAAGAGAAACTTTAACTTCCTTGCCCCATTCATCTACATCTTGTGCCCCCAATTTGTGCTCCCGTAAATATTCATGGTCTTCGACTGAGTGCATCGACTACTTTGTTCAATGTACCCTTGATGTAAGTATGTCAAAATAATATTCAGTTAGGAGTTCTGAGCACCTTCTTTGCAAACCTGTATGATCTATTTTCAATTCAAATTTCTTTCCCACCAGATAATGTCGCCAAAGTTGTAAGGCATGAACTATAACTACTAGTTCTAGATTATGGGTTGCATAGTTTTCCTCATACGTCCTTAACTTCCTAGAGGCCAATGCAATCACCCTTCCGTCTTGTGATAATACTACACCCAATCCATCTTTTGATGCATCGGTACGTACTATGAATGGTCTATCCATATCTGGAACCTTAAGTATCGAAGCTGTAGTTAAACATTGTTTGAGCTTGGAAAATTCCTGCTCACACTCATTTGTCCAATTAAATCGTACTCCCTTCCTAAGCAATGAAGTGATAGGGCTGGCTATTTTTGAAAACCCCTCCACAAATCTCCAATAGTATCCTACCATACCCATGAAGCTATGAACTTCATGCACATTAGAGGGTGTTGGCCATTTTGAAATTGCATCGATCTTTGTTGAGTCAACAACAATGGCTTCACTAGAGATAATTTGTCCAAGATAATAGATTTTTTATTAGAAAAAAGAACATTTGGACATTTTTGCATAAAGTTTATTTTCTCTTAAGCATTGTAACACCAACCTCAAGTGTTGCTCATGCTCTTCTGGGGACTTTGAATAGATTAGGATGTCATCAAGGAACACTTGTACAAATTCGTCCAAGTAATTCCTAAAAAAAATTACACCATTCGTCAGACTCATAATATTCCTGGGGCATTAGATAACCCAAAAGGAACAACCGCGAACTAATAATGACCAAAACAAGTTCAAAAAGAAGTTTTGGAAATATCCTCTTCTTTAACTCTGAGCTGATGATATCTAGATCGAAGATCGATCTTGGAGAATACGGTGGTTCCCTTCATTTCATCAAATAGATCATCAATGTGAGAAAAGGATATTGATTTCCTAATAGTTACTCGATTCAATTACCTGTAGTCAATACAGAGCCAAAGGGATCCATCCTTCTTCTTTACAAATATCACTGGAGCTCCCCAAGGTGAAACACTAGGTCTAATCATACCCCTATCCAATAACTCTTGAAGTTTCACTTGCAATTCATGAAGTTCAACAATAGACATTCGATAGGGAGCTTTGGATATAGGTTCAGTAACCAGCCTTTAGCTCTATGGAGAAGTCAATCTCCCACTTTGGAGGTAAACTAGGCAACTCCTTTGGAAAGACATCGGAAAATTCTGAAAGGAAAGGATATTGTTCAAAGGATGAAAGCTCTCCCTAATTTAAAGTCCTTACAGCATACATTTGACATCTTTTCCTAAGAATTCTCTTCATCTGCAAGAATGAGATGATTCTTAAAGAAACAGGTCTCCTTTCCCCATGGATAACCACAGATTGGCCCTCATTGCTCAAAAAATGAAGGATTTTGCTTCGACAACTAAGCACAGCCGAGTGGGCTTCAAGCCATTCCATGCCAATTATCACATCATGATGACCAAGTGGCATCACATAAAGGTTCAAATTTGTGACACACACTCCCAAATCTAAAGGGCACTCTTGCACTAAGCATTCAACCTTTTGAGATCGTCCTGAGGCCATTTGAACCTGATCAAAATCATTTTGCTCTATCGCTGCCAATTTACATTTCAATAAAGCATTAGGAGAAACAAAAATTTCAGTTGCTCTAGGATAAATCAAAATAGTAACAACCATACCATTCAGCTTACCTGATGCTTCAAGCACTGTAGATTGATGCTCGACCTGGCGATTTTGCACAACTGCATGAATCCTATGGGCTCTGCCCATATCTCTAACAATGGCTTGTTCCTGCTCTAATTATTCTTCAGTATTCTTTTCAGGGAAATCTCACTCATAATGAGGTCCTTGACAACTCAAAAATCCATTAGTGGGAGCCGTTTTCATAAATTTGACCCTTTATTAGGTGATTCTTGAGTGCAAGCATTACTTTGTTGAAGATCTTGCCTTGGGTTATTTCTTTGGTTCTTAAAAGTATGATTCTTTTGAAATACCTCATGATGTGAACCACCTGACTTATGTCTTACATAATGGCCTCCCCTTCGAGGAGGTTTACCATGGAATGATAGATTTGTGGTTTTACCCCCCCATTTGTTCCCAATAATTCTTCCTCGGCTATAATTGCTTGTTGCACTACCTCATGCAACATAGTAGGCCTCAAAATGCGCACCTTTTCCTTTATAATATGATTCAATCCATACAAAAACTTGTTTACCTTGAGGGCTTCAATATTTAGATGGGTAACATATCTAAGCAACTCCATGAATTGTGCTTCATATTCAAGGATTGTCTTGGTTCCTTGCTTAAGATCATGGAGCTCATTCAATTTCCTCTCCAAGTATTCAGAAGAAAGGTACTTTTCTCGAAATTCCTCTTCAAATCGTTCCCATGTCAAGGTAGACATGGAGTATCCCAATTGGGATTCTAAGTTCCTACACCATAATAGTGCACTCTCCTTAAGTTGATATATAGCCAACATTGCCTTTTGGTTGCTAGCATAATTCCACAACTCAAAACATAGGCACATGTTTTCCAACCAAGCTTCAGCTACCTCCCCTTTTGTGGTACCCTTAAAGATAGGAAGCTTAACCTTTTCCAACTCTCTATGTACATCTCCATCAGATGGTATTTCTTGCCTCTCTAATTGAGATGAAGAACCAGTCACTGAAGGATTTCCCCCAACCCTACTAATCAAGACTTCAGTCATCTTTTGGAAAGATAACATCATATCCCTTACTTCCCTGATGGATATTTTCTCAGATTATTTATCTTGGGGAGGTGGAAATGATACTTCCTTCCTCCTCCTTGATGTTCTCTCCATGATTACTTAACCTCGTGTTGTGTTATACAACAACCCTCCCCATTTCAAAATTTTTCATATAAAAATTTAATAAGAAATGGGTCTCGTTTAATAAATAAAATCAATAAAATGTTTGAAAATAAATTTTTATAATAGGCCTTTTGCTTTTAGGATAAGTCAAATAAGAATTGAAATTTGAAAATCTATTCAACCTATGAAACTCCTCTTGATAAGGTCTGATCCGATTTAAATTATAACATAAGCCTTATCATAAAACAATTATTAAAGGAATATGTCACATCGCGCACATCCTTTGTTTCAATGGTGGACTTAAGGTGTTCCATTGACATTCGCTGATGCGATAAGTCCATCGGAAATTGCATATCACTACTTATCAAAGAGTCGTTCCAGATGTTCACATAAATCCTCCGATGAAATGAACCGATCGCAATTGCACATCACTGAAATCATAAAATCCATACCAAAAGCCCCTTTGAAATCTTCTGATGTGATTTCATTGTTGAAAAGCGTGCTTTTCGATAAAGGTGAAATAATATCTATTACGAACATTTGTGGGTTAAAGTTATAAATCAATTATAAAGAAAAAAAATGATCTATCAATTTTAAAAGTCATCCCACCTCCTCATGACAACTCACCATTAATTTCAAATCACAAATATGCAAAGGAAACATTTTAGCATAACGCTTGTACCTCCCAATCTGTGATATGTGATTATCACTAATCGCTGACCGGGAAGTCATGATACTCATTTTAGAAGGACCATTATAAATTTACGATGCAGCATGTCATTACGACATTAAAGTTTCATGTTGGAAGTTACGGGAAATCATTAAGAAAGTAGTCATGGTTGAATCCTTCAAGGATTTCATCCATGGTAGCTTAATATATTAAGATATGTATCACCCATTGCGCTTAATTTCTATTAGTCTTGTATGCTGTGTATTAGCTTTGAACAAGTTTTTCCACTGTTACATCCTTCTGTTTCATTTTGTAGAGCGAGTCTGAACTTACCAGTACAGAAAAATGACTAAGAAATCTCGGAAAGTAAAGGTCCCCGTCATAGCCAAAGATGAACTAGAAAAGCGGGTGCTGATAGCTAATGCTACCTATCTCGGTCTTGGAAGGCTTCATGGGAGAGCATATTTAATTTACTCAAAGCCAAAGACCCAACCAAAATTGAAGAAGAAGGAGGAATGACTACTTCCAGTAATAAAACAGAGAATACTCTTAAGGATTTGGCCAGCTCCTTCCTCCATAGAATAGAGGGTTGTGTCAAAGTGTTACCCAACAATGATCTGCTTAGATGGGTAATTGAAAATATCAACATAACTGATAGAGCATTCTCATTGCCGATGGAAGGATGTTCGGGTCATTCAGAGTGGAAGATTTCAAGAAGATGTATCATTTGCCAGACCCCGAGAAGCATTACAAGGAGGCAGTTTTAGAAGCTTTCACCAAGGAGAACGATGTGGAGTCCGACCCTATCAAGCAGTGGAGGAATTTCCCAAACAAACACAAGCATGAATATTTGGGTATGTACTCTGTAGACTCCTTAGAATCTCCTTATTGCTATGCTGGTGCCATCATATGTAGACTCTTTGGAGTCTCTGATTCAGCTAGGTTTTCTATAGAAATGGTGACCATAATGGAAGCAGCAATTGACTCTTATATCATGGATTGGGCAACCATTTTATCAGATAAAATGGCCAGCCAAATCCTTAATTATAGAAGAAACATGTTTGTTACTACTCGGATACTACCCCCATTCTATATGAGTGCCTATATCATGGATACCATTTGTTTCAATTCTGATTACCCCATTTTAGGCTGGAAATGGAATCCACAAGACCCATCTCCTATCCACATCTATCATAAGTATTTGTGGAAGGCCCATTACAAAAATCATCTATATAGAATCTGCCATGGTTTTGTTTTGCCCATTCATTAGGCCATATTCAACAAACCTGCTCCTCGGTTATCCGATGAGGCCAGTATTGACCTAACATAAATCGACAGTTAGTTCGGTGAAGAAAAGTTCGCCTACATCAGACTTTTTGGAAGCACTATAGATCCACATGTTCTCCCCTTGTACATTCCTGATAAGCTATTGGCCAGATAAATAGCTCATCGGATAACAGAAATAGGGATGTCAAGGAATCTCAAAGAGTACAAGAAACAAATGTGGCCCCCATTTCCCCTCCGCTATGGTACCTACACACTACATGATTTCAAACATGCAGAGAAAGAAACAAAGAAGATAAAAATTCTCAAGTTAGCAGTTATTTCAAAGAGATAGTATGATCTAAGAGCAGTGGCTTACAACTTCACTAGTTAGGTGAAGCTTGCCAAATTTTAACATGAGACAAATGAATATGATGACTTGTTCACTTCAACTGAAGCATTCTAACATGTAAAACATCTAGCAAAGATCAAATTGGGAGCAGGGGGAAGAGACAAGTTTATGCAGTTAAGGGAACAGAGGTTACAAACACTGCCTCTAGATTTATTGGCCACTACCCCTATGGTGCAACAAGAAGCCCATAGTGAAGAACAAACTACTGAGAAGACTCCTAAAAAAGAGAAGCAAAGTCCCAAAAAGGAGTGGACAAATGAAAAGACCAGTGAGCTCCTTGATACCAATGTAAATATTGATTCCAGTTTACTCAAGGAATGGGAGCAGTTCGATCAAATGATCAAGAACCAGAATGACTCCGAAAACATCGTAACACCAGTATCAACTGCAACAAAGGAGGTTGTTGTTAATATTCCAATTGAAGAGGCAATCAGCACACCCAACATCTAGCAGGGTATTGAAATAATTCTTGAGAACCCTACAAAAGAGATTGTATTAAAAGTAGAAGAAATACCACCCCTGGATGTATTTTACAGTCCAAAGCATAGGGCTATGGTCAAAAGACAAAGCAAAAAGAGAAAAATTGACCAAGTACCTCTCTCAACTCCCAATGCCTAGCCAATGAATGTGTTATGGAAAGACTCAAAAGTCAATCCTTCTAAGCATTTAACCAATTTATCTCAGTATGCAGGTGCTTATACATCGGCTTAATGGACAACGCTTCTAAAGTTAGCCAACTGATCAAGGAAAAGGATCTAGGATCACTCAACTTGAGGAGCAATCGACAAAGGAACAATAAAGGATTAGTTAGCTTGAGCAACAGTTAGTGGAGTAGAGACAACAGAATGAGCAATTAAAAGAACAGTTGAATCTGAAGAAGCAAAATATTGATCAATAGGCTCTCTAGAAAGAACATAAGTTGTCTCAAGAACTCAACAAGCTTCAAATGGCAATTCAGCAAGAAAAGAAAGCTGAAGAAGATCAAATTGCACAGCTACAATTACAAATGGAAAAATTCAAGGGTTATCCGAAGGTTAGTGAATTTAAGAAAGAAGCCTTGGAAGTAACCAAAGCCTTATCTTGGCAGCTAAATATCCTTTGCCATAAATAATCATTGGTTGACCCATTGTGCACTATCTCTGCATCAATTATTGAACAGGCTATTGACACCAGACTGGAATTTGAAAAAGAAGATGATAAAATAACAAATTTTCTCTCTTGGTAAAATTCAGAAGAAGGCCTAGCTGCTGATTTACCAAAAATACAAGAATCGTACAAGGAAATCTTGTTTTCAGAGTGGGAATCACAATTAATAAAAGCCGAAAGAGAGACTTCTAGAGCCAGGGCTACAATGAACAATGTAATCGAGTTAGTAAATGACAACTTATATATGGCTAACTTGATCTTCGATTGCTCTCTAGGAAAACTCCGAAAAGCAAAAGCACTAGAATATCAATGGAGACAGGATCTCGCAAGCAGAGAAGAACAAATCGGCAAAGTGCAAAGCTTGACATGGGATGCATTCTAGTTTTTCCTTGTCAAGCCGCATAATCAGCAGATGGCCATGAAATTCCTTTCCATCACAGTCAATCTCTTGTTCCCAAACTCTCTGATGCTACATACACAACCCAACTACATTCCAGGATGAGTCACCCTCCCGAGATTCAGCCAATTCTCTCAATTTGCCAGCTGCAAGCGCAAGAGAAGAAGTGGATACAACGAATCAGTTCAAAGGCTATCACGTTGTTGTTTTCATGAATCAAATCCCAAATTTTCATGTATGCTGTTTTAACAGCTCATAGTGATTTTTATTTACATTTAGTTTTTATTTTGAGTATTTAAACCCTTTCATGTCTTTTAATAAAGGGTCCTCAATTTGTCTAAGATTTGACTTGAGGAGTTGCACTTTTGTACTTCTAAATATTTTTTTAAGCAATAGTGGATAAAGATTCTAAATTTTTGTGAAAGAAGTTTTTTCAAGACTCACATTTCTATATTTCCTGGAAGTTTTCTCAAATAAGAAAGTGGAATCGGAATGTTGTTTACAATCGGAAGGATTCAAATGCATGCAGTATTCCTATCACTCTTTTTGTTTATTTCCTTATGTGAAGAAGCATTTCTTTTAAAAGTTACTATTATTGATATATATGTATGTTTTTTTCAAATAATTCTTTATGATATCATTTCTGAAGATTTAGAATTGTCACCCTTTGAAGATATATGCCAGGGATATATATTGTTATGAATGCGATATGCTTTTATTATCACTTCGTTTAACTTTTTAAATGAAGTAATCATTATATGAGCGCATATTTCTATCGATGAATAAGCCATCTATATAATTATTTGTCTATTAGAAATAATTAGAAATCATATTGTTTACAGAATACTCGAGTTATATAAGTATATTTGTATATTTTGAGTTATAGGTTAAAACATTTACCCTCTCCATTATACATTACAAAAACAATCATCCATTAAACTATTCATTAAGGGAAACTAGTCCCATAATATCCAGTTGGAGCCACCACACCAAATGGAAAGGGAGTTGCATTGAGGTTTGGATCTGGTGGTTATCCCTAATGTTGATGCAAGGATTTTAGAGGCATCAACATTTTTGGTGCTAGGAGGGCATGAATTGTTAATGTCGAGTGAATCCAAATCAATAGCTCATTCTAAGAGTAAAACTCCCTCACCATCTCCCCCAACTTCTCCTTCACATTATAAATCTCCCATTTTCAAGCGAGAAGTTGAAAAGCCAACACCCACTGCTGAAAACTTAAACAAACTTGACAATTCTTCCCTTGAACCCCCTGAAGTTTAGTCCTTGATTCTTAAAATCCAAGGGTTTTCAATATCCCAAGAATAGTCAAAGTTGTCCCAAGGCAGTGTGACTTCGCATTATATCCGATCTCAACCTCTTACAAGATTTCAGAGTGAAAAGCTTGGTATCCCACCAACATAATTTCCTCTGCCAAGTCGAAAAAGAGCTAGGAAGACACTTTTAGAGTCTGACAGTGAGAATCTTTCCTCATCATCATCCATTCCATATAAACCATTGTAAAGTCATTCATCCATTCCCCAACTCAATATCATAGTCCAAAAGGGAACAGGTACCCCAATATCCTCTACCTAATCACTTTCAACTACATCCTCGCCTTCTTCTATTGTTAGTTCGACAATGGCACATAATCAACCACAACCAAGGCTATGGACAAATCCAGGAGCAGTCGCAATGCTTGCGCCTTTAAGTCAATTACCAGCCCATCCTGAAAAGTGGTTTCCAAAGTTTAATCCTGACATTGGCATACTAGCAGAAGAACATATAAACAACTTTATGTTGTCAATAAACTTAAATGGGGTAACAGAAGAAGATGATTTTGTTAGGATTTTCCCATACACAGTTCAAAGAGCAATTGGATAATGGTATTTTCATTACCACCAAGCTCCATTAATAGCTAGAATACTTTTCAGGAGAAGTTTATAACCAAGTTTTGGGATGATAGGTCCAAAACAACATTAATTAATGATCTCTCCAACCTTAAATCCGAGTCAAAGGAACCCATTAAAGACTTCAACTCACGATTTAATACGCTGTTAAACAAAATTCATGCTACATCCAAGCCTAGTGAAGAAGTTTGAAGTGAATGGTATGTTTCCGCCTTGCCTTCAAATATAGCCATCTTTGTTGATAGGGCTGCCAAACCCACATTAGCAGAAAATATGAAAGAAGCGATCCTTGTTGAAAAACGTATCATTGCTTTAGAAAATAAAAATGCTCTTGAAGAAAGAAAGTCCAAAAAAGTTACTTTTAAAGATGATTCCAAAAAGAAAGTAGCTAAAGACCCATATGACATGGAAGGATTGCAAAAAGTCTCGAAGACTATGTCCAATGAAATGGTGGAAATAAAAAAAACAGGTAGCTGAAACTCCTACTAAAAAGCCATTTAGGAATTTCAAAAGAAATCACTCAACTGAAACAAAACCACCTAACGCTATAACAAATGCAGAATCAAATCTAGATGACGATGAAGATGAAGACACAGTTTTATCATCGGAGGAAACAGAAGAAGATGACATAGTTGAATGCCATGGGATGCGAGACTTTATCTTGCCTAACTATGATAATGAAAGTGAACAGGAAGCTCTCCCAGTTAATACCAGAAGTAAAAATGTAGCAGATCCTGTTTAAACAAATCCAAAGAAGAAAAATCGAAGCCTTGTTAACAAAGACAAGGCTCATGTGAAGAAAACTCCAGTTGTGCCTACCCAAAATCAACCATCATTTTCCAATCCACCCTCATCATCTAAAACATTAGTAGTTTCTATCTCTATGGATTACAACATTATGTAAGACATGAAGAAGACTAGAGCAAATATTTCTTTGTATGAAATTAGCAAGCTCAAACATCAACAAAAGTTGTTACTTAAAGAGTTAAATGTTGTACCTTCTTCTCCTCTTCCAAACGTTGTATTATATAGAGCGGCTAAAGGGTTAGGTAAACCACCATTAGCTAAAGTAGATGCTACTGATGCTATTTTGATCGGAGATAGGTCTAATTCTCATACTCCTCCTTTTCTCTTGACTTATGAGATCTATAACAGAAATATGCATAGTTGCTTGATAGATTCAGGGGCTTCATCAAACA
This sequence comes from Pinus taeda, assembly GCA_000404065.3. Taxonomy (NCBI): domain Eukaryota; kingdom Viridiplantae; phylum Streptophyta; class Pinopsida; order Pinales; family Pinaceae; genus Pinus; species Pinus taeda. Next base: position 97,849 of record APFE031719505.1, read on the forward strand.
TAACTCTAGCCTCAGTTTGCTCTAAATTAAACATTGAGCCCTAGAAATTTGTAGTCCATATTATTTAGTTAGATCATACTAAGGTACATGTTTTAGGAGAGATCAATTCAGTCACCATTAGGTTATCAACTGATGCCAGAGTAGTTCAAAGAATTGATATATTGATTGCTGACATCCCTGAATTTTATGGTTTAATTCTAAGTAGGGATCAGTCGCAGAAACTCCATGGTTACATTTCTACCGATTGGTCTCACATGTGGCTTCCCTATAAAGGGAAACCAAATCAGATCAAAATAGATTGGGAGAAACACATGACCCATATAGTAATAGAATTTAAATATGAAAACCAACCAGTATCTTTCAATAACAACATCCTTGGAAATTACTCAGATGAATAATTCTTTGGAAATTTTAATGCTCAACCATCGCCTTTTTCTATTAATAGTTTCACATCACAAATTGAAAATTTCTCTCATACTGATACCTCAAGGTGTGTTAGTATTGTTGATGAACTTGTAAATAAATCTATAGATAAGCCTTTATTTTGGTCTTTATATTTTGATGGATCAAAATCCAATGACGGTGCAGGAGCAACATATATTTTAGTTAGTCCGGAAGGGGAAAAAATTATGCTATCATGTAGACTAGAATTTGGGTGTACCAATAACACTACAGAATATGAGGCATTGATTCAAGGGTTTTATAAAGCAATAGGCCTGAATATTCAATATCTGAAAGTATTTGGTGATTCTGAGATTGTCATAAAATAGGTAAGAAACACTATCCATTTCCTTTTAGGACATCTCAAACATTATCAATCCCTTGTTCAGGACCTCATAACTCATTTTCTGGCATTTAACATTTCTCCCATTCCTAGATCTCAGAATGCAACAACTGATTTATTGGCTAATGTTGCTTCTAAGCTCTTTCCATTAGAGGATTATAGTCCAGATAGGTTTCCAGTGGAATTAATTTTTCGACCATCTGTCCCAGACAATGTCACCAATTGGAGGGTATTTAATCACGATGAAGACATTTTAAATTTCTTAACTTCTGAAAAATATTATTATGACCAGATTATTGATGAAAACGATCATGATCTTCAAATCAAACAAAGACAAAATGAGAATTCTATCCCAAAATCTATAGTCAAGCTAGAAGATCTCTATGAAATCAAAGATAGATTCAAAAAGGTTACTAATGCAAAACTTCAAAGTTCTACTTAAAGGTTTGAATTAGTAAATCTTGGCACTGAGGCCAAACCACAAAATGCCAATCTAGGTCTTGAAGTCACATCAGAAGAAAGATTTGCTTTTATCAGATTATTAAACAAATACAAAAACGTTTTTTCTTGGAATTACGAGGATTTGAGAACTTATGATACTTCTATCATTCAAAACACAATTTCAATGATTTCTAATGAAAAACCTGTACAACAAAAGTTAAGGAAAATTCACCCAAATCTGGAAAGTCAAATCAAAGTAGAGTTGAATAAACTTCTAAAAGCTAAGATAATTTTCCCTGTTAGACATTCTAAATGGTTTTCAAATTTGGTACCTGTAAGAAAAAAGAATGGTGATATTAGGATTTGCATAGATTTTAGAAATCTCAATAAGGCATGTCAAAAGGATAATTTCCCATTACCAACAATGGTGTAGATACTTCAAGCAGTAGCTGGTTCAGAGTTAATGTCTTTTCTGGATGGTTTTTTAGGATACAATCAAACACTGGTACATCCAGATGACAGACTAAAAACTACATTCAAAAGTAAATGGGGAACATATGTTTATCAGAAAATGCCTTTTGGTTTGATTAATGCTGGAGCTACTTTCCAACGAGCAATGGATATAGCCTTCAAAGGTTTGATTAATAGGTCAGTTGTTGTCTATCTAGATGACATAATTGTCTTTTCCAAAAAAATTGCCAATCATTTGCATGATTTGAAACAGACCTTTGAACGATGTAAAAGGTATGGGATTTCTCTAATCCCAAGAAATCATTCTTTGCTCTTAATGTAGGTAAACTCTTAGGGTTTATTGTATCCAAAGATGGCATATATATTGACCCTAACAAGATAAAATATATTTCTAATATTCCTTTGCCACATAAAAAGAAATCAATGCAATCATTTTTGGGACAGATAAATTTTTTAAAATGATTTTTTCCTGATTTTTCTCATATAGTCTTGCCTTTGCAAACTATGATTAAGAAAAATTCAGTTTTCAAATGGGGACATAATGTAAAAGAGGCTTTTGAAATGATAAAACAAGCAATCATTAATGCTCCTGCATTGAATACTGCAAATTTTTCTAGTCATTTTATTTTGTACACTTTAGCCACTGAAACATCTTATGCTGTTGTTTTAACACAAATCAATGATCAGCAAGTAGAAGCACCCATATCCTTCTTCAATTCTAATTTACAAGGTGTTGAACTTAACTATTCCGAAGTTGAAAAACAAGCTTTCACTGTGTTTAAATCTATCAAACACTTTAGGCCATTCCTCCTAAAAACACACACGAAAGTAATTATCCCATTCTCTGCAGTGAGGCAATTGCTAGTTCAAAGGGAAGTAGGAGAGAAGAGAGCTAGCTGGGTAACAACTTTACAAGAGTAAGATATTGATATTAAACCAGTGAAAATTGTGAGAGGACAAGGTTTTCGCAAGTTATTAGCAGGAGCTTCTAATATTCCAGAAAATGATGATTCAGATAATACTCTTCAAGTGAACGAGATAAGTATCATGAATTCTGAATTTCTGTATGTCGATCTGATCTTTTACGTAAAGAATGGATATGCTCCTCCAGATTTTAGTTACAAAAACAAATGTGCCTTAAGATTAAAAGCAAAACACTTCGAAATCATTGATGATGTGTTATTTAGAAGAAATTATGATTCAATTTTATTAAGATGCCTTGAAAAAACTGAAGCACAAACGTTTTTGTAGGAATTACATGATGGTCCAGTAGGTGGAAATTTTGGAGGAGATACTACATCTCACAAGATAATACATGCTAGATATTATTGGCCCACTTTGTTTAAAGATGCCCACGACTAGGCAAGGAAATTCCAGATATGCCAAACTGCTAGTGAGAGACAAAGGAAACCAGTGTTTCATTTAAAACCAGTAAACATTGAGCAACCATTTGAACAATCAGGGCTTGATATCATAGGAGAGATTGTTCCACATTCTTCCAAGCAACACAGATACATCCTTACAGCCATGGATTACTTCATATTGTCCCTCGTTTTTGATCAAATTTTGCTTATTAAAATCCACTTAATTTCCATCATTTTCCACCATATACCATTCATATACACCTTATTTTGAACTTATTATGAATATTCAAGAAAATAAATTATGTTTTTCAATTTTTAGATATTTTTGCAAAAAATGGGTTTTAAGAGTATTTTTGGACAGAATCAGAAATTCCCATAATGGCTATGTGGATGAAATATTTACAGGACACTTGGGCTCGAGCTAGATACATGAATGGAAAGCTTGGGAAGTAGGACTGAACTAATTCCAATTGGTTAGGTCAAAACAAGCTAAATCGGGCCCAGTCAAGGCTGGTCAAACATGACTAGTAAAACATGACTAGTCATCCAGAAAATCCTTAGGAAATAGGGCAATTTTATGATTTCATGGGATTTTCCATATTTTTAGTGATAGATTGGATGGATTCGACTTGGATAGGTGGATATGGATAGATATAGTTGTTAGAGATACTTTAGATCAGTTTGTTTCGTGATCTTCTATTTAAGCCAAAACTTTGAAGGCTTATGTAATGTAGAATTAATGTAGAATTGACGTAATTTGATTTGAGACTCTTTGAAGACTGAAAGATAATTGAAGAACCTATTTCATTTCAATTTGTTGTTCATGCTTGGTTGATCTACTAAAATTTCTGTAGCTGAGATTTCTTCAGGTGTGCAAGGCAAGGATGGAGGGCCCCCACACCAAGCTAAGTGCACTTCTTGGTTCAATTTCATGGTTTTCATAAATTAGTTCTTGTCTCAAATGTATTTAGATGTGTGATGATTACTGAATGAATATTGGTTTAATTATAATCTACATATAGAAGGGACACAAAAGAATTTAAGTTAAATTTCCCTTCTATTTGATCTTGAACTAAATCTGAATTTCATTCTCCTTTTCTTATTTGAAGTTATTTCTGTATTTCTGATTTGAAGCAATGGTGATTATGATATAGTAGAATTGTGAAGAAGGACAATCTGGTCCTCCTTAGTTAGGAGCCTCTTCTTTTACATCTTTTGCATCATAAACCATTGTTAATTAGTGATTTGGATTTATCTTCATGAAAGTAGTATTGTAGGGAATGACAACCTGATTCTCCTAATTTAGGACCCTCAACCCTCACATATTACCTAAGTGAATTAGAAATTGTTAAAATAGGTTTATATTTGTAATATATATTTCCTTGATTCTTCAAATTTTATCTTCTAATCTTGGCTACATCTGATATCCATACACTGTGGACTTGCCTCCAAGTTTTACAAACCCGGATTGATAATTAAATACTTGTGTTAATTTGTGTTAATAAATTAGCTCAACATTTTGGTGCCGTTGTCAGAGAGACAATTATTAGCATAGTCAGATAGAAGATAAACAAAAACACTAAAAAAAAATTGATAAAAAAAATTAGTTAAGATACGTTTCTCTTAGTTATGTTTCTTTATGCCCAGAAATAGAGATTCTAAAAGTAGATTCCCAAAACAAAACCCCCAACAAAAGAAATAAAAATAAAAAAATAACTACAAAATCCATTTGTAAGACAAGATCTAAAAAATGATGTTAAAGGAATCATTTAGAGAAGGAGGGTATGCCACCACAAAACTATTCTCAAGTCCTTGTCCTCAATTTAGAATGCTCACTAGGGATGAATATTTATGTCAAAGGATAGAAGAGCAACAAAACATCCATGAAAATGATCCACAGGGAGAGAATCTAGAACTTTCTTCTAGCTATCTTTGCGAGGAGGTGAATGAGTCATGGATTACATGCAATGAATATCAAACATTAGAGCCAGAAATTGAAGAATTTCTAGCATGTATATCACAAGATCCCTTGTGCATACAAGATTTTGAACAAGTACCACAATAAGAGTTTTGTGCTATGACAATTAATGAGAGCTAAGCAAACAAAGATCATCTTAAAACTTGGTTTCAACTAGTCATTAGGTCACAACACTACTCCATTCTTCAACATTCTTTCTCATCAAATCTTTATGATCAGATAAATTTTCATGTCCAAAAATTCATTAAAGTATATTTTTGAAATTTGGATGTGAGTTTACTCATGATCTTGTTACGAAAATGGATGCATTGGAAATTGTCTTATACTCAAGAGAATGAATTATTTTTCTAAAATAGAATAGGATAGAATAGAATAAATAAACAAGTAGAATGAATTCACAATAAGACTTCCATAATAATTTTGTTTCAAATTGTCATGAATATTTCTTCAAATAATTGTTTAATATTCATTTGAAAGGACTACATGACAAAATTCCATAAGAACAATCCTATTTTGGGTAACCATATAGGATCATTTTTAAATCATGTTTTTTTTTTACATATATCTTGAAATCGAGTTTTGGAATCCATTTTGAAATTTTCAATTTATTTCACAAATAAAAATGTGATCAAAATAAAAACAAGGTCTCAAGTGAAATGTTGAGGACAAAGTTAGTAAAACCTATATTTGAGGTGTCTAATGGAACCATTTTTAGCTTAAATTCATAAGGAAGATAGCCCTTGGAATCTAGTTTCCAAATCAATTTGAATCACTTCAATCAAGTATCATATGAAAAAGTTATTCTTGAAATACTAACTATTTCTCGAAAAATATGCATGGTGACAATTCTAGGCCTTGATTGTTCATTGGCATATTTGACATACCAAATAATATTATTTTCAAAACCTTTTTATATTGGAGATATATATTCAAGTCTAGATCAACACCCAATTTGAATCATCCCATTTGGAGGTCAAATGAAAACGTTATGCCACATTTAGTGATTGCATGTCTTCAAATCAGCATAGTACAACTTTGCCTCCTAGGTGTGTTCATCACCAATTTTGTGATATCAAGCCTAAGAATTTTTAAAACCTGTTTCTATTAAAAAGAAAAAATTAAATATAATTTAATCTCCAAGTAGAATCACATTGATCAGATCTTTAACGAAAAAATTTACACTCTAAACAGTGACTGTTGCTCTTGTTAAAAATTAACAAGCAATTCTATCAAACATGGAACTCTTTTTACTTTTTACCATATCATTTTAAACCATTTTGAAAACTTGTTTATACTCGACGTATCCATATTAATTCACTTCAACTTGGCTTTGGAATCACTCTAATTGGATATCAAATGAATATTTTGTAAACAAAATACTGCTAGGGGGTCTAGGTTGGCCACCATTCCTCAAGGGGTAAATAAATGCATTTTGTTTGTATATCATATATGGACTTGTTTTCTAAGCAATGCTTGTAATGATTTACATATTTATTGGAAGAAGAGAGACTGTACACCTCTCTTCCTCCATCATTTAATATTGTATTGCAGGCAAGTGCTATGTTTTTGCAGGTCATAGGAAGAATGAAGACGCGAACTGTTAATTATGGCACCGGTTTGGAGCTATGGAACAGGTGTTGTCCTTGATGGAAACTCTCTTTGGTAATGTTATGAAACCAGCTCAAGAAAATATAGATCAACGCCTTAGAATTCAGCCTCTTCGAGGGGGCAACCTCCTTTACATTACATAAATGAACAATTCTTGGATGATACAAATGAAAAGACCTCCTTTATATATATAGGAGTCTAAGGGGTCATAACATAATCAGAGCCGACATAACAATAATAATGTAAGGGCACAATAATAACAATAGTGGGCTTCTATGGGGCACAATAGTAACAATATGGGCACTACATGGGTACATCAATAATAAGTGGGTTGTACTAATA
>APFE031719505.1:106742-175344 GCA_000404065.3 Pinus taeda
AGCAGGTGGTTTTAACCCACATTGGGGGTTTCCACCTTATATCTGGTGTTCTTGTGTGTGATTGTCTTTCTGCTCTGTTTTACTGTCTCTGGTTACTGGTTATTTGATGCTGCATCTCAGATTAACAATCATCATCTGAAAGTTTAAGTAGATTAAATTTTTTCTTTGTATACGCAATTTTACTTCTGAATAGTTGCGTATATACGCGGGTTGAATTAACTGAAGTAGCGTATACAATTTGGTTGTTGAAAAGGATTATTTGACTTGATAATACTGATTCACCCCCCCCTCTCAGTATTATTTCCAACACGAACTCCATGGATGAAGTACATTTCAAAGTCAATTTTAAATTCATATTTAAGAATATGAATACAAATGTTCAAGTCAAAGAAAAGTGAAAATTCACCTGATGTTGAGTTCATCCAATGAAACTCAAACTCTTGAAGCTTGTTTTTAGTTATTGACCAACAACACCAATCACTCTACGACATGATTGAGATCGAGACAAAAGACATGAAGTTAATACTTAGAAGAAGAAGTCAAGTTATGTACCATGTCAAGTCATATCAATTTCCAAAGAAGCCTTTCATAAGCCATATTGTTCATGATTTCATCCATCATCCATATTGTATGTAAAGCTCCGCGATCATGCATGTTGAAGTCCAAACTTATTATCTATCCATTTACTACTAAAGCATGACTTCAATATAACCTATTTTCATAAGATTTTAATACTTCCCTACTCCATTACACCCACCTCCATCTAGAAAATAAAAGAATTAAAAAAATAAAATAAAAGGATAAAAAATAATAAAGGAGTTTGGTTGTGAAAATCCAGGAAATTGGCACAACACAAACTCAAATTCATATCGGAAACCCAACTTGTTTGGCCAATATGAATCCTCTATTTTGTTTTACCATTTCTTTAGTTTGATTTTGCAGGAATCATCCTCCAGAATAAGCAAGACTTGGGGACAAGTCTCAGAATAAGCAAGGGGGAAGATTCGTAATAAAACTATGCAAATAGTTTGAGCAGCTGTATTGAAGGGACCTGAATTACATGTCAACGGGGACCTCAAACATCATTTACAAATTGCAGAAGGGACCTGAACAACATTAACATTTGAATATTGTCTTTAAGCAGGTGTCTCAAAATTAGTCTCTCCAGGACAAAAGTAAAAAGGGTGACAATAGCATGAGAAGGATGGAGCGGAGCAAGGAAGGTCAAGCGAGGGTTTGGAAAACCTAGGGTTTTTCTCAGAAATTGCGGAGGCATCGGATCAGGAATGGCAACAAAAGTTTGCAGGGAGGTTATCGGGATAGCAGGGGAAAAACATTGACTGGAAACAACCAGAGGGGGACTTAAGAAACGAGCCCGGACTAAAGACTGTCATGGAAGGGGTGAAAGGGAGGGGAGAGATCCCCTCCTACAAAAATATAGCGGCAGGGGAATCAAGCGGACAGGGGATGCAGGAAAATACAGAGATGAGGAGCAACGATACACCAGTACTAGGAAACCGGTGGCAGACCAAACTTGGAGGTAGATGCCTGCCCAGAGCCCAGAGGAAACCAAGGTATGTAATCCCAAATAATAAACTTGAAGACTACAAGAGTTACATGAGAGACCATGCCTTGATATGCAAGTTTGTAGGGTTTTGGCCGACAGAAAGGGACCTAGCTAAATGGATACAACATCGATGGAAGCCGAAAGGGCACATAGATCTTAAGCTAGGGGCAAAAGGTTTATTTACAGTAATATTTGCAAATCTGGAAGATATGGAAAGAGCCTTTGAAGGTGGACCGTATTTTATGAACAATGCTAGATTATTCATGAGGCATTGGGAAGACAGATATAACCCAGACCACGAAAAAATGTTAGCAGCACCCATCTGGGTAAGATTATTTGGATTGCCAACGGAGTTCTGGGATCCTGACATATTGGAAGGTATCGACAATACGGTGGGGACCTTTGTCAAAGTTGCAGAGTCCACAAAAAGAGGGAAGTACACATCTTATGCTAGGATCTGCGTTTACATGAATATAGCTGAACCATTGCTAGAATACATAGAGCTGGAATATCATGATGAACTCTGGCAACAACCATTGGACTACGAACACATACCCTTTAGATGTAGGAGATGCCATGAATATGGGCACCTATTCAAACAATGCCCACTAAATAAAGAAGAGGAAACCACAAGAAAGAAGGAAGAGGAGCAAAAGGGGCCGGAAGAAAGGAATGAAGAAGAAACCGGCTTCCAGGAAGTCCATATAAAGAAAAGGTCAGGAAAGGATATAGCAAGACAACAACAATCCGTAAAACTAGTATCAACAGAATGTAACAATAAATTTCAAGTTTTACAGGAGGAAGAGGAGGAAGTGGGGAAAGAAGAAACCATGGAGGAGCCTATGGAAATTACTAAGAACCTAGTCCAGAACAGTAAGGGGAGAGAAGAAACGGAGGATAGTATGGAAGTGACAATTGAACAAACCCAGGGGGAGGTTGAAGAACAAAAGGATAATGGGAATGAGGAGGAAAGAATTATGAAAAGATTGCTTCAAGACTGGAAAAACCTGGATGAAAGGTTCATCCCGCAAAATCAAAAGCAATTGTATAAAGAAACCTTTCAAAAATATAAGGAGAAGAAAGGAATCACTTCAGAAAGTCAGATAGAGCAGATAGGAAATAAGGGATTCCAAAGTCTGGGATTGGACAACACTGGCAAAGGGGGAAGGAAACGAGGTCGACGGACAATGAATGAAACCATACAAGCGGTGGGAGAGATTTTGGTTAATTCAGGTAGGGTTATACCTCTTTCAAAGGTATTCCATCAACCATCCAAAAAGTTATAAGATGATAGTCACAAGTTGGAACATAAGAGGCCTTAATAGCAAAGGCAAGTAGAGGTACCTGAAGGATAGGTTAAAGAAAGATAATCCAAGCATTATGATAATTCAAGAAAATAAAATCAGCTCCCAGCAATTAGAATGGATGATTAAGAAGCATAAAATTCAATATGAGGTGATGGGTCAGGACGCAAATGGCACAGTAGGGGGCTTGGCTATTCTCTGGAACCCTGAAGAAGTAATGTTTGAAAATTGGATAAGCATACCCAGAATCCTAACAGGATTATTCAGATTGATAGGGTCAGAGGAGTGGATCCTCATCTCTGGGGTCTATGGACCGCACATTCCAAGAGATCGGAGAAACTTCCTTAGTAGCTTGCAGTCCATAAGAAGGATCTTTCCTGGAACTCCATGGATAGTAGGGGACGATTTTAATATGATAAGAATAATAGAGGAGAAAAGGGGAGGTATAAGGAGAGCGGACCAATATATAGAAGATTTTGATGAGATGATTACAGAGCAAAGGTTGGTTGACATCCCAACAATAAATGGCATTCATACTTGGAATAATCGAAGAGGGGGGAAAAATCAAATAGCCTCTAGACTAGACTGATTCCTTGTAGCAGAGCAGGTGCTGAACCGAGATGTTTATGTAGAAGCTAAGATAATGCCGGCTATGGGTTCTGATCACTGGTCAATCAGGCTGGAAATTGACATTAAAAATAACTCCCACAAAAAGCCTTTCAGATTCGAAGCCTTCTGGCTCAGGAATTCAAAGTTCTTATCCAAGATTGAGGAATGGTGGAATCAGAGCACGCAAAAAGGAAAGGGTAAGATGCATACCTTTCAATTAAAACTTAAAGAACTGAAAAGGAAAATAAGAATATGGAACAAGGAAGAGTTTGGAAATATAATGAAGGAAAAACAAAAGCTAGAAAAAGAAATGGAAGAGATTCAACAACAAACCATCGAAGAAGGAAGAAATGAGGAAAGAAGCAGAAAATAAGGAATTATTCTAAGCCAACTAGAGGAGCGGAGAAAAAAGGAGGAAATCCTTTGGAGACAAAAATCCAGGATTAATTGGTTACGTGAAGGGGAAAGAAATACAAAGTTCTTTCACCAAGCTATGATTAAGCATAGGCAAAGAAACAAGATTTTCTCTATCAAAAATGACGAAGGAGAGAGGATAATAGATCATGCAGGAATAGAGCAGACCTTGGTGGAGCATCATAGGGAAATCTTAAATGAACCGACAGTAGACAGGGAAGCAGCCATAGATCTCATAGGTAAGGAGTTTCCTAGACTAATAACAGAAGAACAAAACATGGCACTAATGAGGGCAACAACTTTAGAGGAAGTGGAGGAAATTGTAAGGAGCATGAAGAAAAACAAAGCGCCAGGGCCGGATGGATTTATAGTGAAGTTTTATCAAGCAGGATGGAACTTCCTCGGCCAAGAAATCCTGGAGGTAGTAGAGGAATCGCGCATGAAACAAAAGGTATGGCCAGGCCTCAATTCTACTTTTCTTACTCTGATTCCTAAAAATGCTAACTCGGAAACTGCTCATGGTTTCCGACCAATTGCACTATGTAATGTCATATATAAAATAATTGCTACTCTGATAGCTAAAAGATTAAAGCCCATCTTCCCCAGCATAATATCGCCTGAACAAACTGGTTTTGTGGAGGGTAGACAAATCCTTGATGGACTTGTAGTAACTCAGGAAACAATTCATTCTCTAAAACAGAGAAACCGGAGAGGTATGATGATTAAGCTGGATTTGTCAAAGGCGTATGATTGCTTAAACTGGAACTATCTCAAAGCAATCCTTACAACCTTCAGATTTAGTAGGAGATGGATTGACTGGGTGCAGGATATGATATCAACACCTTTTTTCTCCATCTTGTTAAATGGGGTGCCCTCTTCTACCTTTAAAGCCACAAGAGGGATTCGACAGGGGGACCCTATATCTCCCTTTCTATTTATAATGGCTGTGGAGGGCTTGGGACGGTACTTCAAAAAAGCCCTAAGAGAAAAAAAATTTAAAGGATTAAGGTTATGGGATGATAACTTACCCATTACCCATCAACAGTTTGTGGACGACATTATGCTATTCGGTGAAGTCTCAATAAAGGAAGTTAGAGGGATAAAAAGCATCCTGGACTTATTTGTGGAGGCATTAGGTATGGAAATAAACAAAGAAAAATCATGCACTTTCATATTCAACACTCCGGACACAATTAAAACTCATTTAATAAGGATGTTAGGATTCAAGCAGGGGGAACTTCCTACAAAATACTTGGGGAACCAACTAGACATAAACCCTACAAGAATGGCGAATTGGCAGAAAGTCATTGAGAAGATCAAGAATAGATTGGCAAGTTGGTCTTTCAGGGCGCTAAACATAGCTGGGAGGCTGATTCTTTTGAAATCAGTTCTTCAAGCGATTCCAATTTATCCTCTATCTATCATGGCTGCTCCCAAAGGAGTATGCAACAAAATGAAGGAAATCTTTGGCAAATTCATCTGGAGTGGCCCAAAACAACAATGAAAATGGGCTCTGGTCTCTTAGAAAACCTTGACAAAGAGAAAGGAAGAAGGAGGTTTGGGGCTTAGGGACCCGGAAATCCTGAACAAGGTGTTAGGGGCGAAGCTATGGTGGAGGTGGATGAGAGGAGGAAGCGATTTATGGAAGAGAGTCTGGACACGAAAATATAATATGCCCACAGCTGCTGAGGGTATCCTGAGACTGGAAGAAACTCCTAGAGGATCTGCCATTTGGGAATTGGCTAGTCAAAACAGACACATAGTAAACGACTACGCCTTCTGGGAAATAAGAGGAGGAGGAACAACTAGATTTTGGGAAGAGGGATGGCAGCGAAGAAACAAATTAGCCAGTATACATAGTCTTTAGGGTATACATGATGAGGCCGTCAGAGAGGGATGGGAACTTGTAAGGGATTATTGGATAGAAGGGGAGATAGATGGAATTTGGCGAAAATGGAGAAGCCCGTAAGAATGGAATGAGAATATGGATCAGGAGCAACGAAGAACATACATAAAAGAACTGGAATCAAGGAAAATAAAAGCAAGACAGGGGCCGGACATTATCAGATGGGGAAAGTCCACAAGAGGAACCTATTCAGTAAAGGAAGCCTATTATTTAGCAACCTATCAAGAAATGGAGGAAGAAGTAGTGGACTGGAAGGAAATATGGAATACTAAGTGGTGGCCAAAGATAGGGATATTTTCCTGGCTTGTAGGAAAAGAAAGGATCTTAACTTGGGACAAAATTCAAAGAAAAGGATTCTCGGGCCCACCCAGATGTAGCCTGTGTAGGATGGAGTCAGAGACCCAAGAACACATTCTGAATTCATGCCCATTTGCTCGACGTCAGTGGGGAGAGATCAGGAAACTATTTGGAAAATCCAACAGGGACCCTGGTGACATCATAAAAACTTTATTTCAATGGGGCCAGGGACAATTCTCCTGCAAGGTCGTAAGGAGAATATGGAATTTAGCTATAGGTTTTGTCATATGGAATTTGTGGAAGGAAATAAATCGCAGGATCTTCCTGGATAAAATTAACACCAAGGAGAAGGTATGGAAAGGAATTCAGAATGCAATCAGAGAAACTGTCCTGGCAGAGACATGGGAGGAGGATGACTGGAAAACTGACCCTGCAGAAGAAAGTATCCTAAGGAAATTAAACATGAACTACAGCATGATATATCCTAATAAAGGAACAAGACTACAAACTCAGAAGCAGAGTCCGGACCAGTTTAGATACCCAAGATAGCAATTCATTAAATTGAATTTTGATGGGGCCTCAAAAGGGAACCCAAGGCCCGCTGGCTTTGGGGGAATATTTAGAGACTACAAAAACCAAACAAGATGGGTTTATGTGGAAGGAGGAGGAGAAATGAAAAATAATGAAGCGGAATTATGGGTTGTATACCAAGGATTAAGGATAGCAGTAAGAAATAGGTATATGAACCTGGAAATAGAGGGTGACTCACAGATAACAGTTGAAATGCTACAAAAACTTAACAACGGAAAAGAATGGGAGCAAGTTGACAGAAGCTAGAGGACAGCAGGGATTGTACAGGATTTGGGAGAAATCCTTCGAAGAATAGACTACAATATCTTTAGTCATGTCATACGAAAAGGGAATAAAGCGGTAGATTATTTAGCTAACAGGGGATGTTCAGAACAGATGGAAAGGATTGACAGCAACTGGATAGCAATAAGGGACAAGGCGGGGTGGGAGGAGTTAACTAGTATAATCAACCAAGATCATAATGAATCTACAAGCCAATAATGTAGACATGAAGAGACCCCCGATCGGGGTGAGAAGGACGGCATATCAGGTAATAAGAAGAGGGCAGGGGAGGAACGATGACAAGGCAAAGAAGGTAAGGTTAATGATGGTGGTTAACAGGACAAGTCGAGGCAGGGATATAATCCCGAGAAAAGGTGGCGAGGTCGTAATTACGATCGGAGGTGATGGAATTAAGACAAAGGCAAATGAATGGCGGTACGAAGGTGCAGAAGGGAGGCGAGGAGAGGTGGGATATCATGTGAAAGGCAGGTGGCAGGAGGAACGAGCAAATGGTAATGAAGATCAGTTGCAGAGGAATGATAACGAGGAGGGTAAGAAAACTGAGGCGAGGCAAGTCATTCATGTTATTACAAAGAGCCTGGAAAGGGGAGGAACGACCAAGAAACCAGGCGGAATTAAAGGAGAGCAGAGAGAACGAAGAGGGGAGATAGATAGCAGGGAGGGAAGAATTCAAATGGCAACCAGGAGAAGAATGCGCGTGGAGGCGAAGGAAGAGACTGGAGGTCGTCGTAGCCCAGGGAAGAAAGGTAAGGACCCTGTGGCAGGCGATGACGAATTTCGTTATCAGTCAGTCCAAACGGACTTGGATGATGAAGTTGAAATGTTTGACTCCAACTCGGAAGGACCTGAGCAGCAGAAAAAGAAGGTTTGGAAGGAAGAGGGAGCAACAGAAGGTGAAGAGTCAGAAGCAGGGGAGAAGGGTGATAGGCGAAAGGCAGGGTAGGATGACGAGGGTGAACTTGGCAGCACCTCAGGCGTGAAGGGCAGGGGACGCAGAGGTTGCTACAGGGGGAGAGGAAGATCAGGTAGAGGGCAAGGGCGCTATCGCAGAGGAAGAGGAAGACTGGGGGGGAGACAGGAGGCGTCTACAGCCAGGAAGTATCGAAGATCTCCGGAGAAGAGGATATAGTATGCTGAGCAAGCATATTGTGAAAATACCAATAAGGATATTAGAAGAATCATCCAGCACTTGGAGGAGGAAGCAACCCAGGCTCAATCTGGCTCTGAGATGGAAGATTGGGAATATTTACTTCCTGATCTAGGAAACATGAGAGGGCGTATGACATTGTATAAACAGGCATTACATGTTTATTGGGTGACGACGAGATTGCTAGCCAAATCCATGGAGCAAGTGGCTGTTGAAATGGCTGAGCTATCTCAGGGAATTCCAAACCTGAGAAGAGAGCTGAAAAACATTCAGATAACAATGTTGATGCAGGATAAGAAACTTGATGAAATTCAGCAGCTGATTGAGAAGAGCAACATGGGCACAAAGGAAAAGGATGGTCAGAAGAAAATTGAGGGAAACAACTGAGGATTCGGGTATGAGAGATGCAATTTTGTTGAGGATAATAGATAGTTTTTGTTACAGTAGAAAGATAGCTCCAGTACCTTTTTGCTTTTACTATGAATAGGAGAAAATGTAATAGTTTACATGAATGTTTGGCTTATTTAGCATGGACAAGTAGAATTAAAATTTTTGGTTTATGGATGGATGTCAAGAACTTAAGGTGGCCAATAGACCCGATTTCCCCTTGGGCGGGTTGAGGCCACCAGAATTATGTAATGGTTTTAACCCGAAGTAATATAATAGCATGGACTCTCCTCAGCTTACAAAAAAAAACATTAACATTTGAATATCCCGAATCAATATCAGATGTGAAAACATGAAAGCAAAAAGAAGTCTCTACATTTCATCAGAATCTATCTTGGAAGAACCATCATCATGATTCAAAAATGAACCAACAAAAGACATCATCAGTTAGCATTGACATCAAGCTATTATGAAAGTATAAGAATAATAAGTGTAAAAATTTATCTTAGAACCTTTGATTTTTCAAACAAATTTCTAGAATTGTTAGAACTAATTTAATTTGGATATGCATCCATTACATTTAACCTACCTACATTCATCATCTTATATTTTTCCTATCTATAATCCATTATCCTGCCCTCATCATAATCCTATTTATATCCATAACCCTACCATTGCCTTACCATACATTTCACTTAAACTACATTAATCCATATATCCCTATATTTTCCTATAAACATTTTTGATTAGAAATAAAGGACTCAATATTCTTCCCCTAAGGAATTTGTTTGACCTGCAAAAACCACACAAAGGTTAAAGGTTAGTATCATAAGGAAAATAATTTAATTTGAAAAATGACCTATCCTATGGTCATTTTAAAATTAAATTAAGAAAAGAGTATAACCTAAGGTATGGAATAAGCACAATATGAAAATATGACAAAATCTAAGTGGGAAATGTAAATGCAATGCAAAGAAGGACATGAAATTATGATGCATACAAACTAAAATATGGGCATGCAGCATAATGATGGTGGCTATGAATGAAAAATGAAATGATAAAGAACGTGGGGCAACAAAATGAGTGAAGCCATGAACATAACAAAAGTGGGTAATGCAAAAATAATGGTGACAAGATAGGCATAGTTCTCAGTATTCAAACAAGAGTTCCATCCAAACAAGAAAAGCGTTGCAAATTTCTGAAGGTTGTGCCATGGGAAATGTAAATAGTGAATTGAAATGAGAAGAAACAATGGGAATATATAGGAACGATGCAAAAATGTCTAAACATTACATCCATTAGCTCACTCAAAATGCAACATAGCCATTAGCTCAAAGTACACTTGTGATAACCCTGTTTGATGAACAGATGATTTAAAAAAACGAAAGAATCCTGTAGA
This sequence comes from Pinus taeda, assembly GCA_000404065.3. Classification (NCBI taxonomy): domain Eukaryota; kingdom Viridiplantae; phylum Streptophyta; class Pinopsida; order Pinales; family Pinaceae; genus Pinus; species Pinus taeda. Next base: position 116,646 of record APFE031719505.1, read on the forward strand.
GACAACATGAGAATCTCTGGCTAAATAACACAAACAAAGGAGAATTACATGGTCTAGGTAGGAAAGGAACACGTATAAACAAATCCTTGCCAGAATCCAAGTATTTTGCATATAATCTAGATTTTTAGGCATAACAATGATTCTGAAGTTATTTAAACTCTGAAGGTTGAAGTCAGAGTGTTAAAATTGTTCTTGGAAAATCTCCAAATATCACAAATCACGCCAGTGTTAACTCCGGGTTAGTTACTTCTGAGACCCCAAAATCAGTGTGGAAGAGTTAGAAATCTTTAGTCGTATCACCAGTTGTTAATGGAAAGTGAAGTCATATTTCCAATTGTCGATTTGCATTAAATTGCCGGTTTGAAATGTTAGATTCATATATTTCAAAATCAATTTGCAGTGATAACCAAATCTTTGCGAATTAAATCGCAATTGAAGAAGTTTAGTTTGTTCCAAAAATCAGGGTTTGAACTTCATTGATGTCAACATAAACCAATTTCCAATCATTAATTATTGCAATCAAACCCCAATGTATAATCTTTACAGAACTTAGAAATTATTTCTCCATCACAGTGAATGTTTTTTTAATGAGCAACACTGAGCAGTTTATGGTGAGTTCGAAGTCAGTGTTAAGGTTGTGAATGCATGAGCGCTGGAGTTAAAACTAAGTGGAAAAAATGTAATTTCTAGGGAAGAATGTGGTCATGGATTAAAAAATATCTAGAGCATATCTCATTAATTACACCAGCAAATTTTGAAATTGAGCTGTAAGTTACAAATTCCCTAAATCACGATGTTTGAGCTGAATTGGGAATGTAGATAAGTTAGTTTTTAAACAGTTGTCAGTTTAGATATCAGATCGGAGTTGAGGTGGGTTGTTGGCAATTCAAACTAGAATTCTGGGACTTCAAGTTCCATTAAAGGTGTCCTAAACAAGATATGAGCATACTTCGAGTTGCTTATTGTTGAAGTGAAGTCGGTGTTGAGGTTAAACTGGAAGAGAATTTTTTTTAGACTAGTGTTAGATTGGTGTTAGAATAGATTGATTTTTTTTAATGCCAGAAGATTGAAAATCTCATTCTAGAAGCGGAAGTGCAAAATAGAGAGCCTTCTTTTCATTTTTAAATAGTGACAACCTAGAATTCAATATATCTGCCAGAATTTGATAGTATACTAGAAAATCAATTTTCCAGAATTCGATTTCTGAAAAGGTATTAACCAGTGGTGCAAATCAAATAGTCCAGTTCAAAAATTATGGGTATACATTGAAGATTCTTGGTAAGCAAAACATGTGCAGTAAAAAATAGAAGGAATTGAGCCAATTGAAAGTGGAAGTAACAGGTAAGGAATTAGGCACCATATCTTCTAAAAAAAATCGAAATTGTTAAAAAACCACTATTTTTCATTGCTTTTTCTGAGCAAAATAAAATAAAATTTGAAAAACGAAAACATGGGTTTTCTTCATAACGATCCTAATTAGGCTCGACGGGGACAATTTTCTCAAATTCGTTTCTATTTGGGATATTTTTATGGTTCTTTCGACCCCTATTTTGCAGATTGCATGGGTAAAATAGTGGCTAAATTGAAAGTGAATACTTAATTCATAAAAAGGATTGGCACAAGTTATTTTGTAGAGGAATTATACAAGACGAAAACCCCCTGAACAAGTGAAAGAAGCTTTAATTATTTTTTTTGATTGGTGTTTTCTCTATGACTGTGTGACATTGCAAGGTTGGCTTCTTTCAGTGAAGATGTGAGGGAAAATGGATATTGGTTCCTTTAAGTGAAGTTGTTGATATCACTAATTCGAGAGGGACATGAATCCTATGTTGGAAAGTATTACAAGATTCAAGTTTTATTTGTTGTCTTCTCTGAAGCTGCTCATCTAGAATGATTTATTGGTGTTTTATCATCAGAGGAGGAACAATGTAAAGTTTTTGTATTTGTATGTTGATTATGAAACCTCATCACACATCAGAGACATTATTGTTCCCATCACTCCAGAATACATAGCCCAAGCCACAAGTTTACCATTGATAGGTGAAGAATACTACAAAGGACAACATTTCAAAGAGAAAGGATGAATTTTTATTTTTATTTTAGAAAAATAGAGAAAAGGAAAGGAGAAAAAGTACATGAAGGCATAGATATCCTTTTACAGGTAACTCAAGAGAAATATTCATCTTCAAGGGTTAGAGCCATAGGTACATCAGCAGGACAATCAGCATATAGAAGAAAAAGGTCAAGGAGACAAAGGAAAGCATGAGGACATGCTTGAGAGTAAGCAAGGGGGAGATGTTGGTCCTCGTTTTTTTATCAAATTTTGCTTATTAAAATCCACCTAATTTCCATCATTTTCCACCATATACCATCCATATACACCTTATTTTGACTTTATTATGCATATTCAAAAAAATAAATTATGTTTTTCAATTTTTAGATATTTTTGCAAAAACTGGGTTTTAAGAGTATTTTTGGACAGAATTGGAAATTCCTGTAATGGCTATGTGGATGACATATTTGCAGGACACTTGGAATCGAGATAGATACATGAATGGAAAGCTTGGGAACTAGGACTAAACTAATTCCAATTGGTTCGGTCAAAACAAGCTAAATTAGGCTCGACCAAGGCTGGTCAAACATGACTAGTCATCCAGAAAATCCCTAGGAAATAGGGCAGTTTTATGATTTCATGGGATTTTCCATATTTTTAGTGATAGATTGGATGGATTCAACTTGGATAGGTGGATATGGATAGAAATAGTTGTTAGAAATACTTTAGATTAGTTTGTTTCATGATCTTCTATTTAAGCCAAAACTTTGAAGGCTTATGTAATGTAGAATTAATGTAGAATTGATGTAATTTGATTTTGAGACTCTTTGAAGACTCAAAGATAATTGAAGAACCTATTTCATTTCAATTTTTTGTTCATGCTTGGTTGATCTACTAAATTTGCTGTAGCTGATATTTCTTCAAGTGTGCAAGGCAAGGGTGGAGGACCCCCACACCAAGCTAAGTGCACTTCTTGGTTCAATTTTCATAGTTTTCATAAATTAGATCTTGTTTCAAATGTATTTAAATGTGTGATGATTGCTAAATGAATATTAGTTTAATTATAATCTACATATGAAGGGACACATATGAATTTAAGTTAAATTCCCCTTCTATTTGATCTTGAACTAAAACTGAACTTTATTTTCCTTTTCTTATTTGAAGTTATTTCTGCATTTCTTCTTTGAAGCAATGGTGATTATGATATAATAGAATTGTGAAGAAGGACAATCTGGTCCTCCTTAGTTAGGAGCCTCTTCTTTTACATCTTCTGCATCATAAACCATTGTTAATTAGTGATTTGGATTTATCTTCATGAAAGTAGTAGTATAGGGAAGGACAACTTGGTTCTCCTAAGTTAGGAGCCTCATCCCTCACATATTACCTAAGTGAATAAGAAATTGTTAAAATAGGTTTATATTTGTAATATGTACTTCCTTAACTCTTTAAATTTTGTCTTCTAATCTTGGCTACATATGATATCCATACACTATAGACTTGCCTCCAAGTTTTAGAAACCCGGATCGATAATTAAATACTTGTTTTAATTTGTGTTAATAAATTAGCTCAACACTTCACAAAATGGGTAGAAGAAATTGCATTAAAGGTAGCCAATTTTGATGCAATCATTGAATTCATTGATCAATTCATCATTACCAGGTTTGGTGTACCTAATGCCCTCATTTTTTATAATGCATCTTATTTCTCTGGAAGTAGTATACTTGAATTTTCTCTTAAGAGAGGTTTTAAAATAAAATATTCTGCAAACTATTACCCGCAAGGTAATGGTTCGGCAGAATCAACTAATAAGAATATTGTTGGCATTATGATTCTGGTATGGCTCTATGGCTCTATGATACAGGTGTTGTACTTGATGGCAACTCACTCAAGTGGCAATGGTTTGTTCAGGCTCTCAAAATAAAGAAAATAAGAGGTTCGTAGGTATACAGTTCAAAAGGCGCGGACCCGCAGGTACGCCGTTCAAAAAGTTGCGGTCATGTATGCAGGTTGTCCGAACAAAAGGTGTGGAACCTAGTGCACACACTTCCATGCAGTAAAAAGCGCACTCACGTGGGGTTTCTTATGTTTGGCCCAGTGGTATTTAGCCCACCGATCTTGATTCTATGGTTTTGGCCTGTGGTATAGGATCTATTTTAGCCCCGGTTTGGATCCCTTGTATTGGTTATTGATGGTTTTGTCCCATGGTGTGAATAAGGGTTTGACTATAAATAGGGAAGGAGATCACTTGGCTAAATGGAACTTTGGCAATTGAATATCTTAAGATCTGGGATTTTGGGTGATTGGTTTTTAAAAGCTAGATCTAATTTACGGAGACAACTTAACTTAACGTGAATCTATTGGCATGTCATGATCTCTCGGGCACATGAACATATTTGTGGATCTAACTGACTGTGGCACATTGGTGTACTGAAAAAATTGGCCCTAATCAGAAGTACGCAAGCGATTCAAAGGCGCAGTGCGTGGGTACGCAGCGCAGTGCGTGGGTACGCAGCGCAGTGCGTGGGTACGCAACGCAGTCAAAGCCGCAGTGCGGGGTATGCAGTACAGGAGAAGGCACAGTGCGGGGCACACGTAGCACAGTCAAGCGCGAAGTGCAAGGTACGCAGGTGAGAAGAAAGCACAGTGCGGGTCTACGCAGAAAGTCAGAAGTGAAGGTGCGGATATGAAGAAAAGTTCGCAGAGCAGAAGAACAACCAGTGCGGATTTGCGCAGTTCTGTCTCAGAAGAGCTGTGGATATACGCAGGCCCCTGTTGGTGAAGTTGCGGTCTTATCTTGAAACTATTGTTGATTGTCCTTTATCTACTGCAGCAGAGTTCTGGGTTTATATTTCTGGTACTTCTTTTCTGATTACAGCATTCTGAAGAGTTGGGTGATTCATTGGTTCATTGTATAAAGAGATTGGGTGATTTTCATGTACTTGATGATTATTTGATGTTCATGGATCCAGTTTGAAAATTTATGAAACGTGGTCCTTAAAGAAGTAAAAGACCAAAAGGGGGTTGTAGCTCCCTTCCAGGAGAGATTGGAAAACGAGAGAGAGTTGTAGCTCTCTGCAGGTTGCAGCCCGCGTACTGGTAAAGGACTGCACCAGTACAAAATCATTGTAAAAGAAGTTTCTAATTGAAAGAAGATAGAGACATATTGCAGCAGGTGGTTTTCACCCACATTGGGTTTCCACCTTGTATTTAGTTTTTTTTGGTGTGACTATTTATTTTTCTTGTTCATGCGCATTATTCTATGGTATTGACATACAAATTAATGATCAATATCTAAAGATTAAATTGAAGTATAAATCAGGAAGATATATTGAAAAGAATTTGATAACACTGATTCACCCCCCCCTCTCAGTATTATTTCCAACAAAACCATCATGTGTGTTTGATTCGTCGAAGTACATGGTCCACAACTCATATGTACACAGACCGTTTGAAACACTTGCACTATTTTTATTGTTGTTGCTACTACTACTACTACTACTAATGTTACAATGTACTGTACATGTTTCATTTCCATTAGTTGGGCAAGGAAGAAGACCCAACTGTGTGTCTAGTGGGGTTGGGGCTGTCCATGTGGGATAACACCCCAACATTGTTTCCAAGAAGCAGTTTCTGAACATGAGCTCTGCGAAGGCCAATGGTTCATTTTCGCCATTGATGGGAGTGACATTGTGCCTCATATATCTCTCGGATAACACCCACATTTGATTTTTTTTCCCTTGTATGAAAGCCACATGTGCGACCAGTCTGTAGCAAAGTATCCATTCATCTTGTTGGACTAGTCTTTACTAAGTATTAAGCCATACGATTCCGGTATGTCCACAACAACAATTTTTATACACTAGTGAACTCGACCGTCGTGAGATTGGCTGATGGTCATGTCGTGAATTTCACCAATGGCTGGTAGAAATTTTCGATCAAGTTGGATGATCTAAGCGAGTGCCTTGCTCCACTGTGGATTGATCTTTTTAGCAATGGAGAGCGACATGACATTGGTTGTCTCACTAGAATCAACCAAACAATTATGAACATAAAATTTGAAGATTTCAAATGAAACCGGGAACGGAGGGAAAACAATGTTTGCTTCTTCCATCTAGAGTGTGTTTAGCACAATTGAAAGTGATTTGGGAGGTGTGCTTGCTCCCTTGTTGGTAGAGGTTGCGATGTCCGCTGATGTTTGTTCCAGTGCACGCAGCAGGATGTCCCGCTAACTCTGGATCTTAGCCAACTCAAATAAACTAATTTTTGTGTGAGTTTTCTTCATGTCTTCCAGAATGTTGTAATCTAGAGGGGGTAGACTCACCAAGGTGTCTGGGGTGAGGCTGGTCTTCGTGTTGTCTGGCGGAGTGTTCTGCAGTTTGTTTCTCATGGATGTACTTTTGTCTGCCACTGTCTTCCCTGGATTGCTTTCTGTTTTCTACTTTTGGAGTGCTGGTGGATCAACCTTCCTCATCAGTTCAATATTTTCTTTCACTTTCCCAAGTGTAAGGGGAGCCCCCTTACTTTTGAGATTATAACGATCATTTTGTTTTGGGGATCCTTCTCGGTGTTCATCTTCTGCACTGCTTGAAAGCACTGATACATGTTTACCACATGCCCAGAGCTTGATGCCTCATCTGGCGCAACATCTTCGTCATTTCCTATATCTCTTGGTTGTCCTTGCATACTACTCGCTACGTTAAGTGCGCGGTTGCATACTGAGCATGCAACTCGCTTCTAGTCCGAACAAGACCCGTCTGAATTATCATCTTCATGAAATGAACATAATTTGTCGTTCGTGAATTGTTCGAGCTAGAACATGGAGCTCTACGTAGTTTTAGTCGGAAGATGATTGCTGCTGGATGACATGCTTCCTTGTCTCTGTCTGGGCGGTCGGCTGCTCGTAGATGTGTCAATGGTTTGTTACTTGAGCTCAGACACTTTTGTTGTCAAGTTTTTGACAAGACGATTAAGGGTTTCAATATCACTTGTTTCCCTGTCCTTACCCTTGCTCGCCGCAGCTTGTGGCTTCCCTCTCACCTCTCTGGCGTCCTTTTTTGGTTCATCATCCTTGATGACCCCAATCGCGCACAGGTCCTTTTCAACAACGATTGCCTCTTTACAGTTTTCTAATAGTGTTGGTTTCGTGGCTCGCTTGACGAACTGTGCAATGCTAATTGGCAGTGCAAACATGCAGTAATCGACGGTGATAGAGTCATGAGGTTTTGTGTCCACTGAAAACTTATTCAATATGCACAGAAACCTCTGATTCAAATATTTAACCTTTTATTTCCACACCACGTTCATCAGCAAACTTTTCTAGAAACATATGTTTGAACATACACCAGTTCTGTATGGAGTTGATAGGAAGGTTGTGATACCATGCAACTGCGTGACCATCCAAGGTACATGGGAACAATCTACATGCAACATCATTGTAGCATACCTCAATTGTTTGCAGCTGTAGGTAGACGTTGTCTAAGTGATATTCTACCTTCACTGTGTTGTCAGGGTCGAACTTTGTGATCATCCTCTCCGATCGCTTTAGCATCTTGTGCAAAGCACCCAGGAGGGCCAACGGTCCTTGAGTCATCCATTCCAAATTTTGGTCAGACATGTCTTCTTGCTCTTCGTCCTCCTCCTCTTCTTCAGAATCTGATAGTTCAGGCTCTAAGATTGTTGGTTCATCTCCCCCTCCGCCTCCTCCGCTGCCTTCCCCTCTGCCTCCTGTATCGGAGTCTGAACCAAAGATCATGATGGTTTCTCGTTCTCCCTTTTGGAAGACTGAAGGTTCCTCTCCATTCTTAGCTGCTTCTGTTAGACCTCCAAGTGTGGCAAGAACTTCTTCTTGCATTGATGATACAAAAACCCTTGTGGGAGTGGTTTTAGATTTCTTGATGTGTATAGAAGATGTTGGATTCCTGGGATCAATCTCACTGCTTTCGTGAACTTGCAGGTGATGGGACGGATGGAGCGAAGGCGCTGATATGAAATTTCATGTTTAGTTCTCAGAGGTGAGGAGTAAACAACTGTAGAGTCACGCGTAGGTGAGGGGGAGTGCAAGTTACTACCTTGACGAGATGATTTATGAGTGGATGTGAGAGGACATTCATCCATAAAAAACTAATGACCCTCCCTCTAGCGCCATAAATGTTGATGGCGCTGGACCTGCCAACATTTCGGGGATCTCCTCATTATGAAGTCCCAACTAGACCTCACACCGTTTAGTGTAGGAGTCCCATCCGGTATGATGGCTCGGTTTCCATTATCTTATATGTTTTCCTTATCTCTTTCTTTTCAACACGAGAGAGTGGTTTTCTTTGTCTTCAAACAACGAGGCTCGCGTGCCTGGTGAGTGCTAGTGTTACTTGTGTCAAGGTTATTTCACAGCAGATAGAGAGGGTGGGAGTAAGTCTCAAGTCGAAAGGGAGGAAGTTCCAACTTTTGTAGAGACACACAACACAAAAGGGCATGCAAAACTACTGGAAGAGAAATCCACACGGATGTGTCAATCACAACACACAAAGGAGGATAACACGTACAACACCCAATGGGGCAGTTTGCGTGATGGGATGGTCGTTATAACAAGTTTACATGAAAGGTTTTATCTGATGTCTGGGGAGGTAACTAACACGGGTAGGACAATGTTAACAACATATACAAGAAATTTTCATAAATATATGTATTAGAACAGGTGAATGAGTTCAATTGTTTAATACAAGTTGCAGCAACATGTATTACAAGTGTTCAAGATTAATTCTTACAAACAGTTATAGCACATGTGTGAAAACGTGCTGGTCTATGAGCAGGCTTCTAAATTAAGTGAAAGTTCTAAGACACATCGATACACCATACTTCACTAACCCCATGGATGGGGCGTTGGAGTTAGTACTCGCTCCTCAAAGAAAATATTACAGACTCTCAAGGCTATGTCGGAGGAGCCAAGTCGAAACGTCCTTTGACTTTCAAGACCTTTCAGATTACATGACTCTTCAGATTACAAGTGGGTTGCTTGGACTTCCATGTTACATTAAACTAATTCACAACAGCATGGCTCATAGTAGTGATGTGGCCGACATGACTCATGACACAAGTCGAAATGAAAGTGCTGGTATGTTCACATTGTTGCTAGTGTGCATGTTGAGTTGTAGTGTGGCTGAGTGATGGATTTCCTCTTGGTGTATCACAAATTCATTTCTTCATGCCAAGGTGTGCAAAGTCCTTGATGTTCATTGGGTTTGATTGATGTTTCATGTGCATGTTTCTCCTTTGCTTGTACTTTGGCATGCTTGACATGTTCGTCTGTTTGTGAAAATATCTCCTCGCATGTTTGCTCATCCTTATGTCCGCAAACACATTCTTGCATGTCATCCATTCATCCATCTGTGAATACATCTTCACATGCATCATTTGTTCATCCGTTCATGAACACTTCCTTTTGCATGTACTCTCCTTGTTCATCCCATCTATCGTTGCGTCATGTTTATTCATGTACCTATATCTAAAGTCATTCATGACGAGACGACATCAAATCCATAAACCTCCTTGTCTACCATGACGCATGGTCATTCCCTTTTGGATGTAGGTGATCGGGAGAGAGGACAAGGCTGCGAAAATGTGTGAGGCTAGTTTTAAGCTAGGATGCAAGCTCTGGGAACTATTGGAGAAAATTTCATAGAGGTCACTTGGGAAATGAGATGGACAATCTGGATCAACAGTGACTATCCGTGGATCTGGCTCGGCTAGAGTGTAGATCTATGCAACTTCTAGAGGGAAAAAATTTGGGTAGCAGAGGGCCTTGGCAGCAAAAACTACGTAATTCCTAAAGGGAGATGACACTGGGTTGCGAGATGGCTTGGCAACAAAAAATGTGCAATTCCTGGAGGGAGATGGTAGCGGGCTACGGAGTTGTTGAAGACAAAAACTGCCCAATTGCTGGGAGGTTGAATTTCTAGACAACTCTGTGCAATTTCTAAGCTGAGCGAGATGTTGGGCTGCTGATGGGCTTTCTCATAAATCTACGTAGTTTTCTGGGTGAGAAGGCGGTCGGTTCTCTGGGTGACTGGCTAGAAAAAATACACAATTCTTAAGGGAAGATAGAGATGGATTCTTTGTGTCTTTTTGGCCTGTCTACCTAGTTTTCTCAGTGAGTGGAGTAGGCAAGGTCTACAGATTTTGCGCAACTTTTGGGGGGAGTGAGTCCCGAGGTCACTACCTAGTTAAACCCTCTGGTTGACCAATAGGAGGGTTGGTTGATCAACTTGCGGGCAACGCAGATTGAAATGGCTTGTTGAACACTTCTACATTATTCTAGGTGATAGTCGATCAAGTTGGTTGCAGGGTGGAGATCCCGCTATTAGAGGGTGATCCGGTCATCAACACTTCAACCAAAATGAATAAGTGTGTGAGAGAGTGAATTTGTGCATACGTGACCTTGCAAACACACACTCAACATAACTTGATGACAAGATGCCTCAAACCATCAAGACAACATATGTTCATATGTTCAACATGACCGACCGACAGTGCGAGAGATAAGTGTGATGCTTGTGATGGATCAATGAGAGCTCGTGATGACGCTTGCACAACAATGCATACAACTTCATGTGTGAGTGTGAAAGATGTTTACATAGTGAACACAACATGTACACAGGAAGCGAAGACCTTGTGCATGACCAAAAGATGGTTGCAAGTGTGACATTGTTACCAACGTGAAAAAGTTGTCTGTTTAACGATTAAGCAAAGAGGGTGGAAAGATTCACACGATCCCACAGGGTGAGTCCGAGTGCTTGCAAAGATCAAGTACAAACTCAAGGGAGGCTTTGAAATTGGATGCAAGAAAAAATTTTGGAGGGTGTTGCAACTGCTACAACATACCCTTTCATGCTTTTGGTGAACCCTTTGTGAGTGACCTTTGAGGCTATGATAGCAATAGTGGTCATAGGCTTGACTTATTCAAAAAATGAAAATTAAAGGACATGGAAACATTTGTCGATGAAAACTAATGATCCTAATAGGGTTAAAATGAGTGGAAGGGAGTGGCACCTGGTGTCAGGAAGCGAGACCACACAACCAAAATCAAGATTTCCCATGTTGTGCCAACCCTAAAACTAATGGTTAGTAAAGGTGATCCCATGAGATTAGGGTACAAGGCTAACCACAAGATCAGGCAATGGAGAAAAGTGTAAAAACCTAGCCTACTCTTTTCACCTAATTCCCCCACCAATCCATGCCCAAAAGTACCCATGAAAAGTATGGAAAATTACTGAACTATACCAATGAAAATTCATACATTTAGGGTTGGGAGGCCCACCTTCAAATATATAATCATAAAAAGTGGGAGAGGTTTTACAGGTCTATTTGGGAACATCACTCCCAACATTCAGATCAGTACTTTTAGGGCTCATCAAACCCTACTTCACTTGTTAGCTGCCCTAGAGAAGTCAACTCATTGAATGCCTCCTTCTATGAACGTTTCCTAGCCTGAAGCCTTCCTGAAATTCCTCCTTGGGACACTAACGCAACCCAAACCTTGAGACAGTGCGTTGCAGAGCAGGAATGCCCACTGTGGCCTGCACTATAGCGCACTTAGGCCCTCTTTACCCTGTTTTGGTTGAGATTGAGCAAAATTTGCATAGGATTCTGGGAATATTCCTTCATTCTAGATGATTCTAGAAAGTTTCCATCTCTTATCCCCTCCTATGAGCTCGAAATTGGATAGGCTAAGGATCCATTAACCTCCTTTCCTCTCATCCCTTGCTCCATGGAAACTAACTCCAAGTTTGGAAGGCTACTCAATACACTCGTTTATGATAAAACCACATCCATTTCCTATAAATTGAGCACTCATCATAGTGATCAAGGGGCTAGAATCTGAGGTTTGTAAGGAAATTTTGCTGGCTTGAGGTTTAATTTTATGTTAAGCAAGGTTATGCTACTAGAGTTGTTTGATTTTGATGTGGCGAGGGTTGAACTGAAGCTAGAGGAGTGGCACAGGATTAAACTGTATTGGGTGATACTCTTCCTTCTACATAAATAAAGATATTATTCATTTTCTCATATGATTGTTCATATCTGTGATGATTATGTGTTTAATGTCTTCGATTCCATTGTTTTATAGTAGATAGATCATGTATGCTTTGATCGTTTCTTGTTTCTATTTCTCTTGATGCAGGTACCATTTGAGTGGATTTAGTTCAAGTGGGAGAGATGAGAGTGATTGAAAAGAGATCAAGGAAGCGAAAGGAAACAAGTAAGTTCCTCAATCTCATATATATTTTATAAGAAAAGGTTAAACTACTTTCTTTCTGTTGCTCTAGGTGTAGTCACCCACCTAGGAAAAATGTGTTTATTCATAGATGCAAATTCCATGTAACAAATTGGCGACCATACTAGGGAACGACTATTGTTCCTGGTCGCTTACCCTCATAATATTACACCCTAGTAGACTTTTCTTGATTTCATTGATCATGTTTCAGCCGTTTTGAAGTGTTTCTAGTCAAAAAATTGTGCTTAGATGTCTTTTGATTGGCCTCTCTAGAACTAGCGTAGGCTTGGTCAGGGGATAGTGCACTGCAAAGCACCCTTTGCTTAGAGACAATGATCTATAGTGGAGTCTCTCTGACTCTGGCTTGCACTGATCCTCCTTAGGCCAAAAACCCCTTTGACTTGGGTTTTTCCAAATTTTCTTCTCAAATTGTTTGCTGAGAGATCAATTTTCTCTATGGTTCTTAAATCAATTTGAAGTTTCTCTCGAGGATCTCAAGGCACAAGTCAAGTTAGAATCCGAGACCCACCTTCAAAAATGAAGAACAAAGCATGGTTTAATAAGAAGGTTGCATCCCAGAAGCTGCATGATGAAGGAGGGTTTAGAGCGATCAATAGTGGGCTTACTTAAAATCATGCAAAGTCTAGACTACTATGTGAAAACTGTAATGGCAAGGTGGTTTACCTGAGAGGGAGCTAGACATCTCTCGAAGTGGCAATCGAACCTGAAAATACATCTCGAAACCTCTACAAAAACAAAAATTGAGAAAGAGTTTAAATGACACTACTCGAAAATGAATCATTGCTTACCTTTTTCTGCGGCGGAATCGACCCGCTCCACCGTGGTTTTAGAACCCATGCCGAAGACATAACACCCATTCTAGTGTAGCCCAGAAACCCATGAGGCACCCTCGAAAACCACCACAGTGCATCTAACAGCCATAGAGAAATCATAATGGAAAAATATTGAGGTCACCGTAACAAGAATCGCAAAGAACCTAGATTTTTCGGACAAAATCCTGCGGCAGCAATGCACCAGGTCACCGTAGAAGAGCTAAGAGCCGAGTTGAATGAGGAACAAATGAACCTCCCTCATCGCTCGTAAAGACATTGTACCTCCCCGCTAAACTTGAAGGATCGACGCCGTAGAACTTAACAGATCCAACGATGGATGGAAAGTCAGGTAAAAAAACTCGAAACCCTTACGAGAGACTATAATTAAGTGCATTAACACTGCACCAAATGACCAGCACGGAGATGTATAGATATGGCTAGAGAAATCCTCAGGGTGCTCCTGCCTTAATGAGGAGGGACTTGCCTAAGGGAAAAATGCTTGAGATAATTTATTGTAGGTACAATATGGCAGTCTATGTGGAGCTCCAGCAAGGAGGCCAAGCGGAACCACAACCACTTCAAACTTAACCCTTAATCAGTCATGAAACCAGCATTGCCATATCATTAATAGTTCGTATAAGTTTAATATATGAAGGAGTCCAGATTGTATAAGTTTAATATTGTGTAGAAGTCTAATATATAAAAGAGTCTGGTTTATCTAAGGTTAATGTAGGATAGAGTCCGGTCCATATTACAATAATTCATGGTTAATGTACTAAGTAAAGAAAAAATGTGAGTAAAGTTTTCTACACCACTCTTATTTTAGGAGGTTGGAGGAAGGTGGAAAAGAAGAAAAGAAGGAAGGGTTACCTGAGTATTTTTACTTGGTTCCAATGGTGTTTTTCTTCACTGTTCTAGGTTGTTGCTTTATGTCGCTGTTTATTTTGTGCACCAACTTCACTTGTATAGTTGAACACTCTAAAGCATATACAACATGTAATTTTATTTCTCAATAAATTACCATTTTTCCTTGCTGAAAAAAGGTGTATAAAAACTAAATATTACAATTCTAACGACAAATATAAAAATGTATTTAAATGTGTTTAAGCTATTAGATTTAAAAGACAAAATGTGACTTTTCACTTACATATTTTGTAAAAGATATTTGAAAAATACTTTCCATTGTAAGATTTGAAATCCAAACATTGTAAGATTTGAAATCCAAACATTTTGTAAAGAAGTTTCAAAATATAGTCGAGGAAATTATAAACCTCATTGTTTTGAGAAAGTGTAGAAAACCAAAAATAAGTTAAACAATAATATTAATGAATTTTTTTTTTATAAAATATATGTTGTATAATAATTTTCCATTATTCGAATTTTTATCTATTTAGAATTTTATTTAAAATATTAAAATAAGCTACTATGATTTTAGTATTATTATGGTAAAAATCTAATCCAGAGTCATGCAAACAAACTAATCCATTAATGTGGAGATAGTGCACAATCATGCATTTTCAAATATGTAAAACTTTATGGTATAAAGCTAATGAACAATCATGCACAAAAACTAATCCACTTATATGTTGGACATTGCACAAACATGCATTCTCAAATATGTAAGACTTTCAAAACAAAATAAAAAATTAAGATAATACCAATTTCAAGTTTGTGTTGTTTCATTGTTATTATGGTAAAAATCTAATATGTAAAAAAAGTAATACCAATTTCAAGTTTGTGTTGTTTCATTATTATTATAGTAAAATTCTAATATGTAAAAAAGGTAATACCAACTTGAAGTTTGTGTTGTTTCACTATTAACATGGTGAAAGGATAATATCTAAAAAATTAGATATTTAAATTAGATATTTTGCAACTCTAAATATTTGAAAAACATGTTTAAATTTTTTTGTAGATTGCTAGACTTACAATAAGAAATAAACCATTAGGATAATACCAATTTCGAAGTAAAACTTCTATATATTGTTAGACTTAGACTGCAAAATAGAAAATCAAGGTAATACCAATATTGAAATTTGTATCTCCTTCAATATTATTATTGTAAAAATCTAATCAATGTTCATGAAAAAAAACTACTTTAAAAAAAATTAAAAACATTTTCTAGGAAATCATAAATCTCACTATTTTGAGAAAATGTTGCAAACCAATAATCTATCAATTTGTTGAAATCTAGTTGAAAAAGGCAACTAAAATTCCATCTCTTTTATAAAAAATATGTTGAAAATTATAATTTACATAAAAGTTTGTTAACTACATCAAAAAGAGATTAAAACAATATAGTTAGCTAGCAAACAACTTTGTTTTTCTTAGACAGAGACCATAACACCAATCAAATATTAAGCTTTCACGGTTTCTAAATACATGCTTTGACTAAATTATTCCATTCTTGCCGGGAAATTGAAAATAAAACTCATAACCATATAAAATGAATAATTACTATTGACTAAAACCGATGACAAACAAGAAGAGATGTTCTCATCCAAATGCTTTGATTAAATTATTCCATGCTTGCTGTGAAATTGAAAATAAAACTCAATGAACAATTACTATTGACTAAAATCGATGACAAACAAGAAGAGACGTTCTTATCCAAATCATCTCTGAACGACTTAGATACTTTAATTATTCCATCTAAAATTATTTTGAAAACAAAGTTACTCCCCCGTCCATTATTTAAATGACAACTTTTATGAGTAATAATGACTAAATTTCTACAATACTTTTACAAAAAATTCACCTATTAATGAGATTTAGGCAACAATAGTGGTTGGATACAAGTGCGTTTGTCACTGCATGGGATATTACTACACCGGGGGGATAGTCACCAGTGTGAAAAAGTTTCATCTATTGTTAGAGTCTAGGGTTTTTCAACTAATAAGAAAATAATGATTAATTGAAATATAAAAAAATAACAATCGTGGATAAATAAATAAAATTACAAAGATTTCCAATTTCAACTTCACAAGTTGTCATTTCCCCAATCTATAATATTTGAGTGCCCACAATAATTCCAAGAAATCTTTAAGAATTGATATTGAAGTAGAATGAAGGATGAGATGTGTATATATAAGACGATGGAGAAAATTACATTCAAATTTTGTTTAAATTTTATTAATTTCTTATTTTTATAATTATTTTTACT
Source organism: Pinus taeda (assembly GCA_000404065.3). Taxonomy (NCBI): domain Eukaryota; kingdom Viridiplantae; phylum Streptophyta; class Pinopsida; order Pinales; family Pinaceae; genus Pinus; species Pinus taeda. Next base: position 132,959 of record APFE031719505.1, read on the forward strand.
AATTTAATTATATCCATTGAAATGGAACTTTTATTGTATAATTGTTACTTCTAAAATTACAAAAAGGTGAAGGGAAAAATATAAAGTCAAATTAAAAATTAAAAAGAAACAAAAAAACTATGATTAGAAAAAAAAAGCCAAAAGAAAAAGACAAAAAAACTAAAAAATTAATGGAAAATGTTTTCAAAATATTTTTTCCTCTTTAAATTTTTCCATAAAATATGGAGAAAAAACTATAATTCAAGGAAATGGAAACAACAAAAAAGGCAAAACAATCAAAATAAAAAATTGAAATAAAAAATAAATAAAACGAAAAAATAAAAATAACTAATAGAAAAAAGTCATTTTAACTCATTTTAAATTGAAAATATTGTAAAAAAATTATAATTCATGAAAATAGAAATAATAGAATAAAAATAAAAACAAAAAAATTGTAAGTAATGGAAATGGAAGTCACTAAACAACCAATAATAAGACCTCAACCAATCACATTATAGATAAATAAATTAAAATAGTAATAAAAAGTAACAAAAATTGAATTCCTAATGGTAAACTATGGATAAGTGCCATAAATTTTTGGTCAAAGACAAACTAATACCTAGTCAAATGCAAAAATGAATGCCTTATATCATGTTGCACTTATAATAAGAGATTTAAAGGGAATGATTCTCATAAGAAATGTTCTAATTAAAATGTCTATAATCTTAAATGCGGTAGATAGTGAATTTATATTTTATAATAAATATTATTATAATAATAATTTAATTTTAAAGTTATATTTGAATTAGATAAAAAAATTGGGATATAGGATTGTTATTTGTAAGGTAGGATTTTTATTTTTAACACAACAAATTGATTCCAAATTTTAGAATAAAAATTTTATAATTTATAAAATGGATATAATTAAATATTAAAAAATAATATAAAGAAAGTTAATAATAAATATTATAATAATAAAATAATAATAATTTAATTTTAAAGCTAAGAAATAAAGTCAAACACCAAATTGGTGTATGAAACTTACGTTTTTTCTAGGAGAAGGATGCCTTTTTTTCATTTTAACATGTTACTACTTATGAAAAATCACATGCTCTTAACCATTAGGTCCACTGATGATACACATTCAATATAAATATAATAGTTTAAAAACATATCTTTTTTTTAATATAGTTATTTCAAAATATTGAATTGAATACTGTAAATCCTTTAATTAGACAAGAAAACAAATTTAAAACTTTAATAAAAAAATAATATGACATACACAAGTTAAAGTTGTTATGGGCTATGACTAAAAGGTGATTGTGTGTGGTTTTAAAATAAGCATTCGTCCAAATTTGCATAAATTTTGGTGGGTAGTAGCATTAGTAAATCTACACATTTACCATTTTACTCCTATAGAAATAAAAAATTATTTGTGCTAAAATTTCTTCCATACCAAGAGCCTAGAGAAATCAAATTTCTCACCATGCAAACCTTTCCTTAAGTTTTGTACTCAAAACGTGATTTGGATCTTGAGAGCTTTGATCTCTCACCCTTGGTAGTTTTTTCTTTAATATCCGACATAGATCCATCTAACTCTAGATCTAGTTGAACGAATCAAATATATCTAGGTGAAAAGGTTTTCTAAAGTTTTACACTCAAAAATAAATTTGTATCTTGAGAGATTTGATCCATCTATGCTCATGGTAGATCTCCATCTATGACCATGGTAGATCTGGAGTTATATATATCTATGTTGGTTTTAGTTTTTAAATCAATTTTAAATAAAAAATAATTTTAGCTTTGAATCCATAAATTGTGCAATTTATATCAATTTTATTTTGAATCCATAAATTGTGCAATTTATATACATTTCCAACCTTGATATTTCCGATAACATGTATGATGCCCTAATCAATCTATTCACTATCAAGAATGTTAGTCAAGCCATGAGTTTGAAGAATAAACTCCGTTATGTGACAATGACGAATGACATATGCCCAAAGATCGTGGAAATCTCTCTAGCATGATAAAAAGGAGGTTGTCCCAAAGGGTAGAGCTTGGAAGCAACCACATCTATGCAATTAAAGGATCTGGAAAGGATTCCATAGAGCTAGAATTTGGTAACAATTTGTATCTTAGCAATGTTCTATATTTACCAAGTTTGAAAAATGATATAGTCTCCATTTCATGTTTAAAAGATAAAGGAGATAGAGTAGTTTTTTTAGATGGGAAGGTACTTGTATCCAATCTAAGGGTTGTAGTATAGACAATGCTAGTGTTATTGGGATTAATGAAGGAAGTATCTATAGGCTCGTGATTCAACCATTTTAAGCCTTGGTACATGATGAAATTAATCCAAGTGAGCTATGACATAGAAGATATGTGCACCTTCATTATAGAGCATTACCTGAATTAAATCAAATAGTTTTAGGAATTCCTAAATTAGAGATAGATCATGAAGGTACCTGTAAAGGTTGTGCTCTTAGGAAGGATATCAAGAAATAGTTTCCAGGCACTAACAATAGATTTAAAGAACTTTTGGATTTTATACATTCTTATGTATGTGGCTTGATACTTGTAATATTGCTTGGAGGTTTATTGTACTATGTGACATTTATTGATGACTTTACTCGTAAGACATGGATTGATATTATGAAGCATAATGATGAATCCTTCACAAGGTTTCGGGAATTCAAAGTTGAAGTGGATAAATTAACAAGTAAAAATATCAATATTTTGAGATCTGCCAATGGAGGAGAATACACCTCGAAAGAACTTATTGCTTTTTGTAAGAAAGATGGGATTGAGAGGGAACTGATTGATCCCTATAATCCATAATAGAATGGCATAGAAGAATGAAAAAATAGTTCCATTGAATAATTTTTTAAGGCCATGATGCATGATTAGGATTTACTGATGTTCTTGTGGGGAGAAGCATCTATGATGGTTGTATATATTCAAAATAGGATTCCTATTCGAATCCTGGATGTTAAGACTCCTGAAGAAGCGTTCTATAGAAGAAAGTCAGAGGTTGGGCACATAAGAATATTTGGTTTGCTTATTTAGATCCATGTTCCCAAGGATAAGAGGAACACGCTAGAACTTTAAGGAAAGAAAGGTATATTTTCTAGTTACAATGAATCATCAAAGTTCTATAGAGTCTAAATTCCAGAGTAGTGGTAGATTGACGTTAGCCATGTTAGGTGTGGAGCCTGATTATCTTCTTTATTCAAAGGTATCGCCACATTGGACCCCAGTTCGTAATGAGGCGGCAATGCCACCCGTTATTTGTGCTGCAAGGGGGGTCCAAGGGGTTCGTAGTCAATATGGACCATTGATTAGGTGCAAATCTGATGGTAGAAGTTAAGTTTAATTTAGGGTTTTTTTCCCTAGAAGGAAAAACCTCGCTATATATGAGGGAATTGTATTGCGGCTATGTAGATGTGTATTTTGAGCGAGGAAGAGAGAGTAGATTGAGAGTGAAGAGGGAATTACAAATTATCTATAGTAGGTTGTATCTCTTCATTTTGTTGGATAATATAAAAGGAAGGACTGGTTGTTTCTCTGTGGATGTAGCCCCAATTTTGTGAACCCCTTATATGTGTGTCTATCTTGTTTTATGTGTTTTTTGTGTTTATATTTTTGTAATATTTTATGTGTTCCATTGCTTTGTAATATATAATTTTCTAACAAGCCAAGATGCCACTTTTGATGTGAAAGTGGCATGTTGGAAGTCCAAGGAAGTTTCCATGGATTCCTATGATGATGTAAGGCATGAGGATGAACATTTGAGTCATTTAAAGCCCAAAGGGCCTCGTGGAATAGTGGAAGCAATTGTTGTTCCAGATATTAGAGAAAAAAATGCATGGATTTGATATACATTGGAAGAAGGAGAAGGACGTACAACTCTTGATGGAATATCTAGAGAATTTAAGAGGCCTAAAAGGCTTTTTATCTACGAAACTCCCATGACTAACCTTACTAATGTAGAGCCTTCCACTTATGAAGAAGAAACTAACCAACAAGTGTGGAAGGAAGTTATGAATGAAGAATACCAATGGATCATGAAGAATGGTGTCTGGAAAATTGTGTTGAGACGGGAAGGTAAATCTTTGGTGACTTCTGAATGGATATACAAGATCAAGCATGTTGTAGATGGAAGTATTAAAAAATACAAGGTGTGGCCCATCGCTATAGGGTTCTCCCAGAAAGAAGGAAAATATTATGATAATACCTTTGCTCTAATTTACAGGTACACTTCCATTAGATCCATCATTTCTTTTACTAATTCATTGGGATGTAACTTACATCAGATAGACGTAAATAATGCCTTACTCATTGGTGTGATTGAGGAAGAGGTGTACATAGAGCGATGTCAAAGTTTTAAGGTACATGCAAAGGAATATCATGTTTGCAAGTTAAAAAATGCCCTGTATGGACTCAAACAATCTCCAAGAAATTAGTATGCTAATATTGACAATTATTTGATGAGATTGGGATTTACCAAGAGTGATGTGGATCCAAACATTTATTTTAAGCTTGTGAAGAACACCCTTATGATCTTATTACTTTATGTTGATGATATGTTTCTGGAAGTTGTTGATCCTCTTATTATTCAACACGAGAAGGAGTTTACCTTTGAAATTGATATCAAGGATCTTTGGTTAATGAATCATTACTTAGGACTCTAAGTATGGAAGAAACTTGACAAAGGCTTCCTTAGTCAAGAAAATTATGTTATTGAGATCCTTCAAAATTTTGTGTGATGGATTACAAATCCATGGCTACTCTCATGGTGACTATATTTAAGAAGTTAAGAGGATCCAAATCCAATTTGGTAGATCTATCGATGTAGCAATGATTGATTGGGTTGTTTATGTATTTGGTTAACACTAGGTTAGGCATTTTCTTTGTTGTTAACGCGTTGAGCCAGTTCTAGGTGGAATGGATGCATGAACATTGGATTGCAGCAAATCAAATTCTAATATATCTATGTAGTATTGCGAAATATGGTTTGAGATATGTTGCAAACAAGGATGTAGATATTTATTTATATATAGATGGTGACTTGGAAGGAAGTTTTGATTATAGGAAGAGGACTTACGGGGTATGCTTCAACTTGGGCTCCATTATGATACCTTAGATGAGAAGGAAGAATAAATATGTCGCACTCAACACTGCAGAAGATGAATAATTTGCATGAAATGAAGAATGTACAAAATCAATGTGGCTTCATAAGTTGTTTGTAATATTGTTCAACCAAGAGTTGGAATTAATGGTTATATAGTGCGATAATCAAATCAATGTAAAGATTTCAAAGAATTTCACGCTCCATGATATGTCAAATCATATTGAGATCGAGTACCAATACATTCATGGCATGGTTCATAGGAAAGAAATAACAATTTAGTACATATCCACCAAGGAGAAGACACCTAATGTTCAGACAATGACATCAACTAAGTATAAGTTTGTGTACTTTAGAGACAAGATAGGGCTTGTTGAGATTACCCTTCTCGTTGAGAGGGAGTGTTGATACAACACCAGAATTGATGGAGATTCTCTGAGAAGGGAGAATGGTGGGAGAGACCTAGAGTACCCAACATGGACGGTTGAGTGAGTGTCTCTTGGAGGATACCCAATCACACACTAAGGAATGGGTGTAGTGAGGTAGATGGACCCAATCACACAACGAGAAGGGTGTAGTGATTTCCTTTAGGAACTGGGTCTGATCACCAAGAAGGGAAAAATTGAGTGAGCAACTAAACCTGATAAAAATCCAAGGAAGGGTGTAATAAGGTCCTTTAAACATCTAGAACTAATCATTAACTAGGGTGGGATTGAGTGAGGTCTTGGCCCAAAGTGCTCACCAAGAAGGGTGAGTGAGTTCTTCTTGGTTGTGGTCTCAACATTTTTGGTCTAGGAAGATGCCATGGGATTGAGAACCGATCACTTTGGAGGGTAAGTCCTGATATGGTGATGACATTCCCATGGGCCTGGTATCATCCTGGATATGCCCACTAGTAGATGTTGATAGTAGATGATGATGTTGATGATGATTTGATATAACGTTTTCTTAAGAGAAAATTTTCAACTTGAAAATATCTATGACAATTATTATGAATACCTGCATAGTTAAGAGGGAGTGTTGAATTTGTAAATATGACCAGTCTTCATAATGTATATTTGGCAACTTCATGTACTTATATTTATTATTACAACACATATTTTAAATTCTAGAGTCTAAAGAAAATTTATTTTGAGTCAAATTCCCATTGCAACTTTTAAAATAAGAAAATTTGAATTTTGAAATTGTAATATTTGCTTCAAGAAATCATCAAGTTGGTCTCACTCCAAGTCAAGTTGGCCCAGGGAAAAATACACACCTATTTGACCCAATATATCACTACATAAAGGCAGCTCAACATGTTTCTTTAACCACCAATTTGCATATTATCTCATAAGCATATTCTAGGAAAGAAAGAAAAGGACAATCAAGACAAAAAATGATGAATTCATCTCTTCTCTCTATCTCCTCTAGCTTCCATGGAGGAACAGGAAGTAGGCATGTGTAATAGGAAGTCTACATGAGGAACAAGAAGTGCACATTTGTAGCATGAAGTTTGCATGATGAATAGGATGTGCATATGTGTAGCAAGAACTCTGTGTGAGGAACATGAAGTTGACATGTGTAACAAGAAGTCTATAAGAGGAAAAGGAGGCACACATGTGTTTTAGGAAGTCTGCATGAGTAGCAATAAGTGTGTATGATCCAGGAGGATCCCAAAGTACAAGTGGCCTTGAAAATAGCTCAAAAATCAAAGTAATCAGATAGAATCAAAACCAAAACTAGATCATAGTTCTCATCGCCTGATTCCAATAGTGCAAATGACACTCAAATCTGAGCTTACAGGGTCGAGTTACAGCTAGTCAAAGTTGGATAAGTGGTAGGCTTAAGGAGGCTACAAATTCACAGGACCCAGTGCACGAAATTCGTCTCCCGAGAATGGGAGAAATTGTAGGATGGTTAATTTTTCTATGAACCCCTAAAATTGGAAAATTTGAAAAGAGGTTGGTTGGTTATAAAAAACCAAAAAAATATAAGTATGGGGGCGGTGGTCTGCCAGCCCTGCTCCACATATTAACTATGGAATATTATATAATGCGTATATAGTGGTTGGATTAGGGCCACATGTTTCGGACCCTGCCCATCAAACAATAATCAGGCGGTCTCACAACAATACATATGATAGATAACACAAAATGCAACAATTATCATATGTATATAGCCAATGGGTAATTAATGTTATGGCGGTTAGAACGACTACCAACCGACCCGTGCCAATAATATATTTATTGTTAAAATAATTTCCACAGGTGGGGAGTTGATGGGGTTGGAACCTCTGACCTCGTCACTTCAACCTCTCCACCCTAACCAATGTGCTAGAGGGTGGTGCTTTGTAAATTCCGCCTCCAACTTATATAAAAGCACTTCACATGCAATCGACAGGGGGGGGGTTAGCACAGAGGATCGAAGCACAATGATGAATGGGGAACCACCCCCAATGGAAATAGGAGTAGGCCTAGGGTCTGAATCCCTGAGTAAGGTATGAGAAAACATTCCTTCAAGATTCCCTAGAGGGCTTGAGGTGACTTTGTCATAATTTGACAAATTTATAGTCATTTTTCCATGTTTTTGCGTCAGGATTTCAGTGGTGACATTCATTTATTTAGCTAAGCTCTAAATTTTTAGGCCATCTTCCAAATTGGAGGTATAAGTATATTTTTTGTAATACTGCTTCTACTTGATTTCTCTGATGCCAATTAATGAAAGAAGGCCTATCCACTATTGAGCAGTGCCAAGAGACGTAGCCCACATTAGGTGAACTCCATAATCAAATTGTTTTCTCTCAGTCTCATGTGTGGTTATGTTTTCCCTCTTCATTTCCATGTGGTTTAATTTAGCTGGTTAACATGCTCTGGTATATGTAACTCTAAGTGCATCCTTGAAGTTAAAATATATGTATCAAGTTTGTTATCAGTGGAGATCTTCTTCATGCGAGTTGCATGGGTGAATGGTAACCAAGAACAAGCTCCAAAGAGGTGAAGGAAAACATAAGTCCTTTTATGTCAAAGCGGGCATGCACCACGAAGACAGAACATGGAAGATGAGAAAGGTCGAATGGAGGAAGAGATAAACTATCACAAGACTTTCTACCACATGACAGAGAAAGTTGACTAGATATTTGTAGAGTATGAGAAGAAAATCAAGCCATAGAAGAAAGAACCAGATGACCAAGCATCGGTAAATCATGGAGGTGGTGGAGAAGAGCCTCATCCCTCTCCATATTCTAGTGATAGTTCTTGTTTTTCTTCTTCTGATCACTCTAACATACATCAAAGGAATACATCTATTTTTTTTTTTTAACTATATATCAGATTTGGTTTACCTATTTTTATTAGAGAATCTAATGCAGAAAGGCTAGATAACTGGATAAGATAGGTTGAAGTGTAATTTCCCATACAAAATATCAAAGAGGATGAAGTGAAGATCCAGCTAGCATCCCTTCAATTGAGTGACACTGCTCTCATCTAGTGGGAAGGCAAGCTACAACAGGGTGGTAAGAATGATCATAAACTTCCTTCATCTTGGTTTTCGTTCATTTCTACTTTAAGGGGACAGTTTTACCCATTGGGATACAAATAGAAAGCCATGATGGTATGGAAACATTTGAAACAAAGTAAAAGTCAAATTTTTGAGATATTTACAAAGGAGTTTAGAAACCAATGTCTAGCATTGAATATTCCAATAGACACTCTTGAGACATTGATAAAATATATTGGTTCTTTGCATGGTTATTTGTGTCATTCATTATTATTGTTTGAACCTAAAACTCTTGATGACGCTAGTGTGAATGCTCTGCATATTGAAAGTAGGGGGAAGCATGAACATGATGACCACCCAAAAAGGGAAGCAAGAGCTAAGAGAAAAGGAAAAAATCCCTCTTGTACTCGTTGTGAGAAAGAAAGGAATGATGATGAGAATTGATAGAGACTACACCCAAAATTGATACCAAATATGAATGATAGAAAAGAGAAGCAGAAGACAGTTGCAACCGTGCAACAAGACCAAGAGTCTAAATCATAGGAGGATTAGAAGGTCCCAACTGTGGTATTTGCAAACTATGGACCAATAGACCTGGGGTCATATTCAGGTGACAAAATGAAGATTGTAGCTTTTGGGATCAAAATAGATGGACCTATTAGCTTAAGTTCTGATTCGGACGATGAGACAAAAATTTCCACAGGTGTTGGACCAAAGATGAAAAGGTCACCAAATGTCACATGGCTCCAAGAACTTGAAGAAATAAACCAAAGAATTCAGGCAGAGAATTATGAACTTAGGAGACTCTTACAAGAAGTAGAGAAGTACAAACAAAGGTTGTGACATGAGTTACAAGCTAAGGAGAAGGCCTTGGAAAGGTTGCAGCATAACAAGCCTGAGATAAAAAGTGATTCTTCAATTTCATCTACTTTCTATGATGATGCTTTTGGTGATTTTGAGAGACATACTACGAGAATTGGATCAAAATTGTTGAATAAAATGGGTATCAAGGAAAGGGCCTCGAAATTAATGGCCAAGGCATTATGAACCTCATGAAGGTGGGGGAATTGCTTCGTTATTCAGGACTTGGATATCTCAGAAAGGAAGTCAGGGAATGCTCCAAAACATCCAGTGACCAACGAACAACAGATGATGAGAGCACCTCATCACATTACAGTGATAGTGAGGGATCCATGAGAACTTATCGTAGGCACACTAGGAGAAATTGTTCCAAGATGTTCCAAAATGTTTGGAGGAGAAAGAATCATTGTAATGAGGATGGACACCAGAAATTCATGTGTTAGACACTCGAGGACCCAAAATCACCCATGAAGAAAAAAGTCAGTGAAGGTATTCCAAAAGAGAATCTTCCATTGGGAGATGACTTATTCACATTGTTAAGTAAGAGATGGTTTTACTAGATATAGTCACTTTTCATGGCCACAATTTCTAAATCATGTGTCGCAAATAACTATAAAAGCAATGATGTGTTTTCCATCGCTTATTAAAGAAATGGTTATGTTTTTTACTTTTGTGAGCAATTTGGGTATTGGTTTCTATTATGTAAAACTTGACCAAAAAGTGTGTGTTTTAAAATCTTGGCAATTATGGGGTTGTTTGCGTCATGTGTGGTTTGTATGTGATTGTAAAGGATGTAACCGTTTGGCATGCAATATAGATGTTGAAACTGTGGTTTAACGAGGATGCAGGTAGTGTGTAGGATGTGGTCATGCTTTTGGAGGACCAAGAGGTACTCAGTGGGGAGGAATGATCTAAGAGGATTCAAAAGTATAAGTGGCCTTAAAAATAGCTCAAGAACAAAGTCATCAGATGGAATAGAAGTTAGAATAAAATCATAGTGGTCATCACTCTGATTCCAACAGTGAAAACGACACTCAAATTTTAGTTTATATGATCATGTTATGGCTAGTCAACGTTTTGGTCAATGTTGGACAAGTGGTAGGCTTAAGGAAGCTAAAAATGTACCAGGACCCGACACATGGAATGAGGATCACAAGAATGGGTTAAATTATAAGATGGTTAATTTGTCTATGAACTCCTAAAATCAACAAAATTGAAAAAAGGTCAGTTGGTTGTTAAAAAAACCAAAACAATATAATTATGGGGGGAAAGGGTCCCTCCCCCACCACCCCCACTCTACATATTAACTATGGCATATTATATAATTGGTGTATAGTGGTTGGGTCGGGACCACGTGGTGTAGACCCTGCTCACCAAATAATAACCAAAGGTTGAGACTGGTTGCACATCCCATGTGGTCGGCCCCCATCGAGCAGTCTCACAACAACAAAAAATATTGGATAACAACAAATGAAATGGTGGTCATATGTATGTAGCTAATGGTTAATTAAAGTTCTAGTAGTTAGAAAGACTTCCAATTTACTTGTGCAAATAATATATATTGTTAAAACAATTTCCATAGGTGGGGGGTCGACGGGGTTGGAACCCCTAACCTCCTTTCCTCAACCTCTCCACCATAACCAACACACCAAAGGGTGGTGATTTTTAAAGTTTTCCTCTAACTTATATAAAAACACTTTCCATGTAGTTGACTAGGGGGCAGCAGAACAGATTAGAGAATAATGGCAAATGGGCAACCAAGCTTGGTGGAATCAGGAGTGGGCCTAAGCTCACAAAAAGTCTTTTTGAGGATGTTTTACTTGGTTACAAGCAAACCAAGGACCAATTTGTCCAGAATCACAAAAAGTCAAGAACAACCAATTTTGTTTTCCTTTTGAAAATGAAAATCCAAACTTTCAATCACAAGCTTTTCGAAGTTTTGTAAAGAGAAAACTCAAAATGGATTCCTCAACAAGGGGAGATTTCATAAATGGTCAGACTCATAAGAAGACTGGTAGACACTAAGGTGATCTGAAGTCCCTACAGCCTCTAAGCTCAGAGCCACTACACAACCAAATCGAAAAACAAACACAAGAAGCAAAACTCCTAGGAATTTCACCTAAAACCCTAATGCTAATGAAATTAAACCAAGGAAAGATTTCAACCAGTTACATGCAGGTATGGGCAAAGGATAAACACTAGAAAAAAAAATAAAACTAATTTAAAAAGCAAAATTCAAAATTTCAAAAATTTAGCAGGGTACGCAGGTTCAGAGTTTACACAAGTGCGGGTACGCTCTGTGCACAAAGTAAAAGTGCGTACAGGTACACACTGTATACACGTGCAGACTGCGGACTTCGACCAAAGTAATGAAAAATAAAAAACAAAACTAAATCCACTAAGTCTACCCAAATCCACACACAACAATCCAAAAACAGAAACAAAATGGCAAGTTTCTCAAGTCAAAGAAAAACGAGGAAAACAATCAAGTCCCCAGTGGAGTCGCTGTTTTGTCACGCGGAATGAGTCGATCTTGCGGACAAGATAGACCTTCCTATAATCTAATGAAGACCTAATGACAAACAAACCAACCAGACACTATATTTCTCTAAATGCGAAATATAAATAATGGCAAACAAATGTATTTAAGGCCTACCTCATGTCGAACGCAAGTTTGGAGATGCCTTCGCTCCTTTGATCCAAGTAAGTTCCTTTGTCACAAACCTGCAAACACAAACAAGGCAAACGATTAAATAACACCTGAATAACCAGTATTATAAAACATATTTAACATGAAATTCAAGGAGTCCATGAAACAAATAAAATGAGATACTTGTTTAGAAAAATGAGCTTGATTGTATTAATTCAAAAGGAGAAGAACTTTACAACCTTTGCCTTGACGCTGTACAAGCTCCTCCCAGGGTCCAACAAGAAGTCTACTCTACTTTTACAAGCTTCACTCACTCCCCAATAAAGCCAAAAAGGTATGTGATCTCTCCTCTTAGGCTCAAAAAGGAAGTCTTGATTTCACTAGCATTTACCCTCAAAAGTTAAGCTTTTAACCTCCCTAGCCACTAACCCAATGCCTCAATTTATAGTGCAATGGAGGGAAGTTACTAGGTCCTCCTTCAAAGGGATAGAATCCTCCTTCAAAGGGATAGCTCCTCCTAACAAGGGATTAGCTCCTTCTCTTTTTGGATGCATGAACCACTTTGGAGCGAACAATCCACGTCAAAATTCCTTCTAGAAACCTCTAGAATTAACCCAAAGTGAGTTTTTTAAGATAAAAATTGCGCCTTTTGACTTTCACAGGGGTACGCACCCTCCCCTTTACAAACAGAGCGTATAAGTAAGCAGGTATTCTGAACAAAAGGTGCGGGCCTGCAGGCAAAAGTGAGAAAGTGCGGAACCAGAGTTATATTGCTTTTTGATGTCTTTCTCTCATTTCCAAAGCTTGTTTTGAAGAGCTGAGGTTTGAGACTTGCTTAGGAGGCTGGTATATGTAGTGATAGACCCATACTGACTGCAAATAATCAAGGTGACGATATTTTTGTGTAACACTTGCTTGAATATCAAGAAGTTCCTAGAATAAATGCGCTACACCATATCATTTATTGGATTTCAATTGATATAGGCATTTCGGTCTTCAGAAATAGCTACAAGTATCATTTTTTCTTCTACCAACGATGTTCCAACACACGGGAAGATGCAATTAAAATAATTAGTTGTCGACACAAAGATCTTACACCTCAGACACTCCTGAGGTTGGACAATTGCAGAGATATTCTACTACTAGAGTTTTTTAACTAAATGGTTAATTCTAAAAACTAAGAGTGTAGCATAAAATCAAGGCACCACATAAAATGGAGGTTCGACAAACTAGCTATCCAATTTAAAAGATTTTACTTTATATTGAACGAAACCAATTTTTCCTGCTGATAACATGCATGCCAACTATATTTAACCTCTATTTCCTACAAATAATTGTAACCTGAACAACACTGGTGTACCCATTTAATAGCATTCCCCCCATTACATAAAAAAAAGAAATGCAAGGAAAAAGGGATAAAACTATGGAATTATTTTCCTATACATCCTCTAGTTCTTTATCCACACTAGCAATTCCAACTAAAATATCTTGATGTTTCTCCTTGTTTCAGCCAATAGAGATCGATACATAGAACATATAAACCTACGTTTTGACCATTATAGACACAATAAAAGAAAACAAAGCAAAGAAAACATGAACACAGAAGAATATGGATGTTGCATCACCACTATTGACCTATGTTAGTGAAATACCAATACCACCCAAGCCAACAGATGTAGGTATGCTTGTATTAAGAAGTGATGAAGTGCTAGTATTGCAAGAAATTTGGAAAAATCATAATGCTAAAAAAATAAAAGCTGAGATAGGACATATAGTATATCAAAATACAGTAAATATTTATTTTAAATTTTGTATGAAAACTTGAAAGAGTACTTAAGTTTTAGAATAGAAAACTATAGAAAAGATAGCAGGAGGAACACATCTCCCTAGTATATACCTTAATGGCAATGTGCATTTCCCAGTACCTATCATTTAGGAAATCCATAAAGGAAGATTTTATTGAGTGCAATTCATTGTCCAATCTCACAAAATTTCAATCCTCAATTTGTATATCATGCTAACCCATTAAGGAAATATTTTAGAAAATGCATAATGTTAAAGAATTTTACTCACAACCAAATATTCGGAATATAGAAAAATGAAGGAAATGGAAAATAAATATAGGTCTTTTAGATTCATATAAACCAGAACGGAAAATGTAGAAGACAAAGTGGGTTTACAAGAAACCTAGTATGCATACCCTTATCTTTTGATAACGAAATCAACAAAGAAAAAATAATATGCAAGATATCTAGGCATAAATGAAATTTATGTTGAATGCACTAGAGTAGATTGCCTACAAATATAACTTATCTCTTAATACATCACATAGTCCCATAATTAAAACAGAACGAAATATCCTAAACAATACAAGTTATCCATAACATTTTTCTGCATTTGAATATTGCACACAATTTAAAGACAGTGAAAATAACTAAGAAATGGGTTTATAATTCTATCATGGTAGAACCTGCAATGGGAAAATGTATATTAGTGGAGGATGTCCTTTGCATTTAGATGAACTAAACCAGAGATGGAAGTGGGTAGATGAATCAAAGAATGCAACTCAACTATCATCTAACAGAATGTAAATATGATAATCAATGGAATATGTCCAAGAAGTTGACATAGTAAAAAAACACAAGTAGCCATCAAATTCTATATAAGTGGATAAAATGTTTTATGATAATCACAAGAGCATAGGAATACATAAACATTGAGAAATTTAATATAAATAAAAGAATCAGGAAAAAACAAACTTAGCATATAGACATATAGCTTACTTTGATCTTGAGTAGTCACCACTGCATTGCCAGCAAAGTCACAAGTACCAAGAGCCATGCCAATCTTCTTGTAGTATCTATTAAAAGCATAAGAAGCATGAAAATGAATAGTATTTGGGTCATAGAATGTGCCACTTTGTTGAATTGTTTTATAGTCTGCACCCGCAAGCCCATAGGCATAGTTCAGAGCAACCTGCAAGCTTGAATCAGGGGTACTATGCTTTTCCCTCAAACCATAAACAAGAAATATATTGGGATCTTGGGGAGTGCTCTATACCACTAGAAATATATCTAAGCTAGATTTCCAACCATATATTACACTCTACAATATGAACTAGGGAATTAGAGAAAGACCCCTCCAAAGTCAGGGTACCAAAATTGTTAAAATATTTTGTTGGATGGGATTAGATGCTGGGAAAAACCATTGTAATGCTCTAATTCTGTGAGGAGTATAGGAATGAGTTCTAAGAATTTATTCGAGTGTTATTTCCATCTATATATGGAATATTTCAAACTATGCAAGGATGTTGGAGAATTAAGGATTTTAAGTTAGGGTCTTGTTCTTCTAGATTAGTTTGGAACATGTTTCAAATCAACAAGAAATCAATGAGAAGAAGGTGAAATCATGCAAATTTCTCAACATCCTGCTATATATCCTTAATAATGGTTACAACACAATCATCATCCATCCCAAGTGTTGGCATTATGATACAGGTGTTGTCCTTGATGGAAACTCACATATATGATCAATAATGGCAGTTCACATTGCAACATGTTAACAACAAAGGATTAGATCAGACTCCAGAGATTGAAGAAAGAGAACAGTTTAAGAAGTATACGCTGGTTCACCTTGTCCAAATAGTGTATACATGCAGGTTCATAGAACAAAAGGAGCGTATATGTATGCACGTACTTTCACAGAAGGAAAAGCGCATATGGGATGGAAAATTAAGGATGATGAGTATCGGGGGTTCTACCATGGTATTGACCCATGGTAATGAGCACGACAAAGAATATTGATACCATCAAAGAATACTAGTAGCATAACTATGGTTTTGGTCCAAGGTATTGACAAAGGATTTGAGTATATAAGGAGGAGAAGATCAAAGGGCCAAGTGTGCAAGTGAATGGGTTTTTCCTGAATACTTCTATCTGAAGTATATTTTATGTTGTAAGGGCTATGGTAATGATATGATTTGAAATATCACGTGCACCTTTGGATACAATGTATCAGGATCATAAAACGTGAAATGACTTATCATTGTATAATCTGATAATGGATGGGCTGGATCTGAATGCTAATGCATGTTTTATTGCGTAAATGTTATGATCTAGGTATGACTAAAGTCTGGAATAGCTGTGAAGTTTTAAGTTAGTATTTTCATATCTATACACTCGTTCACCTTAGTGAAGGTGCATATACACGTTGGTTCGACACTTCGAAGTAGTGTATAGATTATTAATTATAATGTTTGAAGTTGCAATTAGTTCTGGTTGTTGATGCAGAGTTCTAGGTTTTTCTCTGTGTTCTGGTGATAGTGTTTTGGATGTTCAAATTGATTGATTGTGATTTGCTTAAGTTTTGATGGGTTGTATTGCAGTGGTAATTGATTTTGAGCTTCAATGCTGTTGATGGGTCCAGAACGAAAATTGGATGAAATGTGGCCTTCATATTGTGTTGTTGTTTACCAGGAATATCTAGTCTAAAAATTTATGAAATGTGGTCCCTGGAGGCAGAGAGAAGGTCGTAGAATTCTGTAGGTTGGCGCCTACGTACTGGTAAACATATTAGCCAGTACAAGAGCCAGGGGTTGGAGAATGAGTGAAGGTTGGAGCCTTTTGTAGGTCAGCGCCTACCCAATAGTAAACATATCAGCTAGTACTAGAGCTAGGGGGTTGTAGCTCCCTTCTACTAGAAGCTGGAGAATGAGAGAAGGTTGTAGCCTTCTCCAGGTGGGTGTGTGCATACTGGTATGAGTCTGCACCAGTACAAGATTGTAAACAGGTTTTTCTTATATTAAAAGAAGGCAAAGACAACAACAATAGGTGGTTTTTCTCCTGCATAGGATTTCCACCTTAAATCTCGTGTTCATGTGTGTTGCTTATGTGTGATGGTCTATTCTATTATTACTGCACAAGGTTACTGTTTAAATGGTTAATAAAGTATTGATGCACTGATTAAAGATCAACATATGAAGAATTAACTGAAACATAAGTTTACTAGATATACATTGGTTTCCTTATGAACAGTTGCATAAGTTTACTGGATATACGTTGGTTTCCTTATGAACAGTTGTGCGCACACGCTAGTTCCCTTCACTGAAGTAGTGTATATAAATTTGATTATGAAATGAAAAAGTTATTGATTTGATAATACTAATTCACACCCCCCCCCCCCAGTATTATTCCCAACAATTGGTATCAGAGGAGATCCTTCAAAAGAATCTTGATCACTTGAAGGAAGATCTCTCAAAATGAGCAATCACGAAGGAATGGGATCTATCATACTACCAATATTCAAGAGAGATAACTTAGTATATTGGAAGACAAGAGCTAGAGCCTATGTTCAGTCACTTGGAGCTGAGGTTTGGGCAATTGTGGAAAGAGGATACCATTATCCAACAACATGCCCCACAGATCTAGCATAAAGGAAATCATATGAAATCAATGCCAAAGCCTTCAATGCTCTATTGGGAAGTCTATCAGAATCAGAACGTGTCAAAGTCATGTAGTTCAACACGGCTAAGGAAATATGGGACATAATGATTCAAAGATACGAAGGAGACTCCCAGGTAAAACGTGCTAAACTCCAAACTCTCAGAATCCAGTATGAAACTATCAAGATGCATAGTGATGAAAGTATTTCTAATTATTTCTTACAAGTAGATGAGATTGTAAATCATATGAGAAATCTGGGTGAAGAAATAAAGGAGGCTACTATAATTGAGAAAATTTTGAGATCTCTTTCTTCTAAATTTGACTCAAAAGTATTTTCCATTGAAGAAAATCAAGATCTATGATCTGTTACTATTGTTCAACATCATGGAATTTTAATTTCCTTTGAAATGAGGAAAGGAGGTCCATCAGAAATCAGAGAAGTTGCTTTCAAAGCCTCTGCAAAAGGAAAAGAAAAGGAATATCTCAAAGAATCAGGATACATATCAGAAGAAGATGAGGTAAACTTTGTGAAGAAGCTTTAGCAGGGTTCTGGAGATTCAAAGGTAAGCTTCCCTTCAAATGTTTTGCTTGTAGAAGAGTTGGTCATTATGCTACTAAATGCCCTCATGGAAAAGGAAAGATTTCTGCAGAAGGTGATAGAAGAAGTTATTATACTCATGAAGATAGTGATGGCTTGTCTAATAGTGATGAAGATGTTAAACTACTCATGGCATATGAAAATACCTTAGAAAAGGAAGATATCCTTAAAGAAATCACTCAACTCAAAATCTGTTTGGCGGAAAAGGATACAATCATAGACACAATGACACATCAACTCACTAAAAAGGACAAGCACAATGAAAAATTAGAGTGTGAAGTAGTAAGTCTAAGAAAATAACTTGAGAAGACAAGAACTTTGAATCTTAGATTTGCTAAAGGATCAGAAACGTTAGATGAAATCATCAAAGTTCAACGTTCTCCTCTTATAAAGACCGGTCTTGGTTTTCATGAAATTGTTGAAGGTGAATCTAGCTCACAAGATGAGGCAAGGAACTCTAATACAAAATCTGAAATGCTCAATAAGGAGATAAGAGGTCAACCCCATCAACAAACAAGGAAAGAAAGACTTCAATGAAAATCATTTACTCCTAACTATGGAAGGGATAATCGGTTCTTTCCTCTCATGAATAATGTTGAATATTTTATATGTCATAATTTTCGACATGTTGCAGCCAGATGAAGAAGTAGAATGGTTCAAGCTAATAACTGTCACACAGAAAGATCATCAGTTTCCATGTACTTTAAGGTATATTGTTTTCTTGAAATATGTTTGGTCACAAAGCTATTTATTGTGATAGAAGGAATATGAAACATATAAGATGTTATTCTTGTAACATGTTTGGTCATATAGCAAAGGAATGCAAGAGAAAATTTTTGCCACCATACCAAAAGGAGAAAACATCATCACAATCCAAGGTATTGAAGAACAAGGAATTGTAGTTAGAAAGATGTGGCATAGCTTAGTGTGTAGACATACAGGCCTAGGGGGAGCTCAAAGTGTGAAACTTCAGTATTCCAATTCTCATACACAATTATTATGAGAACAAGTCATGTATATACGTGAGTTAGAAGCTGCACAATCGTGTATATGTTGTTTTGATGAAGAAGAAGTGGGACAGACTCAAGAAAAGGGGTCTGATATGGTTCAATCAATTATTAACTATCTTTTCTATTCTGATTGATGATGATTAAAGTCTACTGATGATATGTAGAAGTGATTGTGGCACTCATAAGTTGTTAATAACTTCATGAATAACTAGTTGATGATGATGCCTTGATGATTCTTACTGACACATGCAATAATAAAATCTAACAGTGAACAGTTGGCACAAGTTCATGGGGAGCATATGCTTCTAATAATGCATTTTTGGTATTATAATAGAAGACCTTGGTACATGATGATACTTATACTTCTTGATTCACATAGTTGTTTTGATTCAGATGACTCTTTGATGATGGACATATACAGGTTGTTGAACTTGATGCTGCTGACAAATGCTTATGGTGCAGATCATATATGGTGTATGATAATTGTTGATGACTATCATGGTCTTGTTTAGATTGTTTTCATGTATATCATTTGATGCAAAGGTCATGTAAAGACCTATGATATAATTTGTAACCCCACTATGCATGGGAAGGATGATGTAATAATTGCAAATTTTCAGTCATGTATGAACATTTGGTATTTCCCCACTTGGTTGGGTGATTGATATATGTATGAGTCATTGGTGTTAGGAAGGTCATACTCACATAGTTTAGTGATAGATTCATTTACTTCATTTCACATCCATCAAAGATTTCGGTAAAATCTCAAGGGGAGCATGATCAGAGAATATAACTCCATCCCTACGGGGGATAATATCGTGGTTTGCCCTTTTCCCTTGATTTCAAAGGGAGGGAGTATCTTGGTGTTGTTTGATATATCTAAAAGGTTCTACAACTTGATGTAATAAACACCAATATGGTTTCCATCAAGTCCAAAGGCGAAGATTGTTGGCATTATGATATAGGTGTTGTCCTTGATGGAAAATCACATATATGATGAATGATGGCAGTTCACATTACAATAGATTAACAACAAATAATTATAGATCAGACTCCAGAGATTGAAGAAAGAGAATGGTTTAAGAAGTATATGCTGGTTCACCTTGTCCAAATAGCGTATACATGCAAGTTCACAGAACAAAAGGAGTGTATACATATGCATGCACTTTCATAGAAGGAAAAGCGTGTATGGGTTGGAAAATTAAGGATAATGAATACTAGGGGTTCCTACCATGGTATTGACCCATGGTAATGAGCGTGAAAAAGAATATTGGTATCATCAAAGAATACTAATAGCATAACTATGGTTTTGGTTCAAGGTATTAACAAAGGATCTAAGTATATAAGGAGGAGAAGATCAAAGGGCCAAGTGTGCAAATGAATGGGTACTTTTATCTGAAGTATACTTTATGTTGTACGGGCTATGATAATGATATGATATGAAATATCACGTGAACCTTTGGATTCAATGTTGGATCAGGATCATGAAACCTGAAATGACTTATCATTATATGGTCTGATAATGGATGGGCTAGCTCTGAATGCTAACACATGTTTTATTTTGTAAATATTATGATCTGGGTATGACTGAAGTCTGGAATAGTTGTGAAGTTTTAAGTTAGTATTTGCAGATCTATACGTTGGTTCACCTTGGTGAAGGCGTGTATACATGCTGGTTCAACACTTCAAAATAGCATATAGATTATGAAATATGATGTTTGAAGTTGCAGTTGGTTCTGGTTGTTGATGCAGAGTTCTAGGTTCTTCTCTGTGTTCTGGTGACAATGTTCTGAATGTTCAGATTGATTGATTGTAATTTGCTTTACTGTTGATAGGTTGTATTGTAGTGGTGATTGATCTTGAGCTTCAATGTTGCTGATGGGTCCAATATGAAAATTGGGTGAAACGTGGCCTTCATATTGTGTTGTTGTGTACCAGGCGTATGCAGTCTGAAAATTTATGAAATGTGGTCCTTGGAGGAAGAGAGAAGGTTGTAGCCTTCGGTAGGCCGATGCCTACATACTGGTAAACATATCATCCAGTATAAGAGCCAAGGGGTTGGGGTTCCCTTCCAGTAGTAGCTAGAGAAGGAGTGAAGGTTGGAGCCTTTTGTAGGTCGGCACCTACGTACTAGTAAACATATCAGCTAGTACAAGAGCTAGGGGTTTGTAGCTCCCTTCCGGTAGAACCTGAAGAATGAGAGAAGTTTGTAGCCTTCTGCAGGTGGGTGCCTGCATACAACTATGAGTTTGTGCTAGTACAAGATTGTAAGCAGGTTTTTCTTATATTAAAAGAAGACAAATACAACTGTAGTAGGTGGTTTTTCTCCTACACTAGGTTTCCACCTTAAATCTTGGTGTTCATGTGTGTTACTTATGCATGATGGTTTATTATGTTATTACTACACAAGGTTACTATTTAAATGGTTAATAAAGTATTGATGCACTGATTTTAAGATCAACATATGAATAATTAACTGAGTCATGAGTTTACTGGATATACGATGATTGCATTAAGAACAGTTGCATGCACATGTTAGTTCCCTTCACTGAAGTAGCATATATAAATCTGATTATGAAATGAAAAAGTTATTGATTTGATAATTCTAATTCACCCCGCCCCCCAGTATTATTCCCAACGCTAAGTTAACTAGGGTACTCTATTAAAGCCACCATATGCCATCAAGCTCATCATCAAATATGGAGGGACACAAAGGGAAAAGTGTTTTATGATATCATCAATCCATTTATGAGAACATCAACCATCACCAAGCATACGAGAAACCTCCTAGCTGCAAGAGCATCATCAATGAAAAACAAGAGAATTCTTATCCATGATAAACCATCCCATCCATGCATATACCAAAATATTGCCTCATCATGTGTTGGCTTAGGGGGTCCTGACCCAGGTTTGGCATTAGTCGTGCCAAACAAAACCCTACATTATTGGCCCTTTCGACATCAACCTTCTTAGCATGGATTGAAGTATCACTCAAAGCAGTATGGGGGGATGTTGGAACCAAGTTTCCGCATCCAGAGATCATTGTGATGTCTTTTTATGCCCTAGATCTGCCTCTGCATAGATCTATAAGCCCTTAGGGCTTGGTACTATAACTCCCTTCAGGCGGCCCCTATACCTCCGGGAAGGTCGATGATCGGCTTTTGCGGACCTTGAACAGATGAATTACCTACTTACGCACACCATAAATTATCCTTATATCAGAATCTACTCAGATCTACTTAAGTGCTTGATAACGTAAAATAATGTATTATGATCTTCGTGTAAATACTTAACATGTATTGTGTTCAGTTAATAAGAATTATCCAGTAGATGTGCGCATCAATACATTATTATTTCATAAAGGCATTATTTCATCACATCATATATCGCAAACATAAACGACAGAGATAAATAGATAAAACACATGAATTTCTCCAACATTCTTCTTTATTGATCTTCAATATCAGGTTATAGACTCAAAACTTCCCTGCGCATTCAGTTTCAGCGGCCCATGCACTTAGCTGTGGACACCACTCTAGGCCTATGTGTACTCAGCTACAGAGCCTTTTCCCCTCTTAGATTTACTTCTCTGCGCTATCTCTCTAAGAATCCATCCGTTCATACCCATAGACATAGACAAAGATCTACCTTAGACTCTCTAAGACACACCTATTTGTACAATCCCATGGTCTGCAGACCATGGGTAGATCTTCAAACTGACTCAACTTTACATAAATGAGGGTAAAAACCCTTTTTGACTCCTAACTACCTACATGCTCCGCATTTACAATTCACGGAGAGTTTACATCTTTTCATCAAAAATTACAACAAAACTTGGGTTTTTAACCCCAAAACTGACCCAAGGGACCCCATCACAATAGGCCCCTAACACAAAGGTCATGACTCACCCTCGAGTCACTTAGTTGGTGCAATGATCTTGCTACAAATATCCCCCAACTCTACCTGCACAACTGTGACCTCAGAAGCCCTCTATGTAGCTTCTTGCTTGACCTTCTCGATGAGCTACTCCATAGTTGGTCCTTCTATGACCAACTTCATCGTTTGTTGATTTGTCTACAAGCCCATTAGCTTCTCTTGAATGTTGGTAGTAACCCGGTAAGCCTCATCTAACCAAGGTCCCAACTTTCCCTTCAACACGACCTCCTTCCGTTGAGCTGCTTCAACCTGCGCGCGGAGCTGTTTCCCCTCCTACAACTTGGCAAGGCGTTGTGCTGGAGCAATTGAGCACCGTCGCCCTAAACTCATCATAATTTCGTTGGATCTTGCGAACCTTTGTATTGAGAATCTATAGGTTTGGTTCGTCCTACAGAGTCGTGACCAATTCCATTCCCTGCTTGAATAATGTTGAGTAGTCAGTGACTGTGTCATCCAACATGATCATTCATTTTATGATCACGTCTTACATTGTTCCTTGACCTCAGGCAGAGTCGAAGGCTATGATTTGAGTTGCAGCTCTGTGATCTTCATGTTGAGTTCAAATTGAAATATCGCAACTTCTGCCTTGTCTGCACTGATTCCTGCAACTAATTTTCGGATCTTGGCCTTTGGTTACATGTCCTTGCGTATGTGCAATTCTAGCACTGTTCTACAAGCCTTTGCAACCGCGGCTTCCAACTTGGAGCTCGGTTCTTGGATAATATCTCTTTCTTTCAGGGCTTTTGTCTTTTCAGTGAACATTTGTTCATTTTTCACTCAGTATTCACTGATTAAATTGAGAGTGCACTACTCCTGAGCTCTCAATTCCACTGTCAGTCCTGTCTGGAATGCATGAAGAAATTCATTGGGGAGCACTGTGTTAGGGTCCTATAATAATAGGATTCATAGTTTTGTATTGGCTATGGTTAATCTTGTAATATTGTATATAGTTTTGCTTTCTACAAAATGTTTTCGATATTAAAAAATTAAAAAATGTAAAGAGGGTATGTCCTAAAAGAATAATCAAAGGACAAAAAGAAAGAAAAAAGATATAAAAAAAAAGTGAAAAATATGAACCCCAAAATCAGATAAAAATAGATCATGAAAGTGTGCAAATTCAAATGTCACTACTTTTTACTTTACTATGCAAAAAAAGGTTGTGTGCAGCTTGTCAAAAATGCCACAATCCAGGATGGTCAAATAGCTTAATGTTGACTCATTCATGCTTTAAATTTCATGTTGATAGATAGAGAATAAAGATCTAGCCAAACTGTTTAACCTGGGTAGATCAGTAGTTAGGTAGAGAATAAAAATGAGCTCATCAGTTTCATCTGAGCCATTGGAAGTTATAAGGTTAGAATTAGATAGCTTGCTTGTCAAAAGAAAAATAAATAAAGGATCAACAAGCTCAAATGTACCCAATAAATAAAGAGAAAATGTTCTGGTAAATAAAGGGTATGTAGAAGAAATGTTGCAAACGCACAAGGTTGCTAAGTCAAAAACACATTTATCATGCTTAATCCTATGTTCCATGTGCTGGAGGAATTGTGAGAAAGAAAGGATATTCATTAAGCTTCTTTGCTAATTTCCCCTCATTTCACTACACCCCACATACGTATTTGCTAATTTACCCATTATCCTTTCATTACTTATAAATACCCTTTTCCCCTCATTCTAACCTTTTGCCCTTGGTTTCACACACTCCCCTAGAATTACCCTTCAAAAAATCACCCCCCTTCCTAGAAACCCCTTTCCCTAGTGTGAAACCTATTCCCCATTACAAATATTACCTTCCCCATTATTAGTTTCCTTTTCCCCTTAAAAACCCACAAAACCCCTTATCCTAAGTTTTTATTTACTATGCCCCCACATTATATAATTAACATCCCCCACTTTGTACTTCCCAACAACGCTTTTTAAACCACCAACCCTTGGTGCAGTTAAAGAAAACCTCACCATATAACCCATGGTCCCACCTTAATTAACCATTTGTTTATATTGAAAATCTGACATTATTGGTTAATTAATTACAATTATCAGAATTAAATCTCAGGCCCCGCCAAATCACTTTCCCAATTCCATCCATGTAACTTAACTGTGCGATATCCCTTCGATCTCCTACCCCCAGATCTAACAGTGTACAACCATATCACGTGAATTCATTGTCCGTCCGTTAACGACCCGAGAGCATGCAAGATTCGTTGTTTTGGACGAGCGTTCTTTGGCTATGTGGTGGCACCACATTACATCGTGTGCTTGCAAAAAATACTACCCACTATCCAAAAGCAGTGCGATGGCGCACAAAACCACCTCCCCACTGTTGGGTGCTAAAGGTGTATTTTAAAACTCCTAATTGCCTCACATTAATTATCAACCCGAGCAAGTCCTTTTATTCCAAGAGTGTACTCAATATGTGCAAGATATGAATCCAAAGAGTAATGCTTTTTAAAATGAGGTATAAACATTTGATACAAGAGTAAACGAATGCATCTATAAAACTCAACTTGCAACTGTTAAAGGAAATACTGCATCTAAGAATCAAGACTTAATCTTCAACGGAAATCATAATCAAATCTCGAACAAGCAATTAAATTGACAATAGCATCAACCGAGAGTGTAGTAGCATTAACCAATATCTTCTAGTTGATTCTATCTAAATCACACTCAATCTCAATTAAGCGATTCAAATGGAAATGATGTCAACCAAGAGTTCAGTAGTATTAACCAATCTCTTTCAGCTTATTCTATAATAACCATGCTCTTATCATGATCAACAAGATTCAATGCTTTACCTGATAATCAATTTAATCTACAGTAAGCATAAATGGAAAATGACAAAGTTGCAAATCACATAAGGAAAGTAAACTAACTTCAGTACAGGAATTCAGCAAATAGAAAACAAGATAAACTCACAGAGAATGGAAAAACATAAAACCAATCAACTTGTGTGAATTAGAAAGATATAACATGAAGGATAGCAGTTTGTTCCACTAGTGAATACTGTTGAGCTACTTTAGAGAATACGAATGAACAACAACGTAAATTATGTATTAACCATTGAACTCAATCCTCATTACAATATGGTCATGTTCCTCAAAAGCACCAATCTGTAAATTAAAATTACAATTTGAAATAAACAAAGATCGATTGATTGAGTAATTCCCTTTCCTCCTACAATTTTCACTTTTATAGTAAAAAAGGGTAAAAGATAAATGTGATCCCTCAGGATCAGGAGATCCTGAGAGATTCAAAACTGAATTTTATCTTCTGACATTCTTCTTTTGTAGCATTGATCCTCCTGATTCGTCCTCCAGCCTATCTGCAATAGACACACCTTATTCCTCCTTTGTTAGTTTACATTGTTCCGTCTCTAGGGAACAACAACTGTTCCTTTTGTCATTTTTCTACATGAAAAGGATTAAGAGTTAGTTATGGTGGCTAAATATTAATCAAGAGTAGTTCATTCATTTCTTATCATAATCCATCAATATGTTAGCGTATCAAAGTACAAAAGAGACAAGAAAAGAGGAAAAAGGCACTATAATTGGGAGTAAATACATACCCATTGCATAACTCAACATACTCCCCTACTTACCCTGTTTCATGTCCTCATGAAAAGTAAATAGTTCTTATGCAATGCAGTTAAAGAGTAGGCTGGAGAGAGAGCTTCAAATATTGGCCTAAAGCCATGATGTTGATCCAAAAGCGCAAAGGCGGGCCTTTCATTTCCTTCAGGCAACTCGTAGTTAGCCTGATACCCTTTAGGAGGATACCAAATAATGGGACTCTGAAACCAACATCCCAACCAATAAGGTCCTTCTCTCAAAATAAGATTGTTGTAGGTGATCATCCAGGCCACAGTAGCTTTAAAATTCCTATAATTAAATGGTTCCCTTTATTTCACACTAATAGTGGAGATCATCCATCTGAGCTTAGATGCAATTAGGGATCTTTCTTGAATGGAGAGGAAATATGTTATTCCTTTCTGCACAATATCCTTATCTATGGGCCCTAAAGTTTTAATCACACCCTCTTTTGTCACCAGATTTTTATGGTTGGCAAACATTTGTAACGGGTTTTTAGGTTCACTCCTCACCCAAAGATCCAATCCATCTTCATATCTTTGAAATTCATTATAAGCTTTAAACCATTTGGATTGGTTAACTACAAATGAGATAAAAGCCTGGAATTGAACATCTCCAACAAAAGGATTAGGGTTCTTTTCCACCTCTTTTTCTAATATGAAATTGTGAATATAAAACTCACAAAGAAGCTGCTAGACCTTTGCACCAAGTTTCTTGCAGCAATTTATAAAATCTTCAATTGTCCCTAATTCAATTGCTTTACCAGCTCTTACAACTTTGATTTTCAATAACAGGTACCATTCTAATAAGAACAAGGCATAATTGGTGGCGGGAGACCTACATGTCAGGACATCTAAATACAGTTAGCAGATGGTGTTTGTCTAACTCATGACTCTGTCTAGCTTGAATTTTACCTTCTCCAGCTTTTCTTCCGCCCTTCTACACACGTCAAAGGTCTCGTCCTCCATTATAGTTAGTTCCCTAAGATGTTTCTGTAGCTCTTGATATCTCTACAGGGAAACTGTCTGTTGTTCATATCATTCCAAAGTGAGCCAAGCTTGTGCCAATTCCTCCTGAAGATTTAGTAAAATAGGGCCATGGTACGTCATAATTTCTTTGGCTTGTATGTCCATCTGAGTGCCTATGCTACAAGAAGGGATATCCTCTGTTTGAGTTCTTGTGCTATAAGAGGGTATATCCTTTGTCTGAGTGCTTGTGCTACAAGAGGGGATATCCTCTACCTGCACTTCTTTATTGTGGGAGGTCCAAACCTCTGTCTAAGCAGCTACATCTACTAATTCTGCTTGAGTGGCAATTGTTAGGATAGGTGTGAGCTCAGTCTGAGTCCCTGTAGCCTTACCTTCACATAATTCCATTTGCATGACCACATTGGCGACCTCAGGGGAATTGTCTAGTTTTTCCCATTGTAATTTTCTTTATTTTTCGTCGGAGCCTTTTAACCGTCTTACGAAGCTTATGGTGCTATTTTCTTAGCTTCTTTAATTTCGTTCTAGCTCCATGCTTCTTCTGAGGAGTAACTAGTCTACTAATAGTCTCGCTAATAGCCTCTATCTATAAAGAGCCTTCTTGTTCACCCTATATTTTCTCCAGTAAAACAATGTCTCTAGATTGATTATTGAATTCCCGAATAACCTCTGTGTCTGCTTCCTCTTCTTGGCCTATGACCTCTGCGTCTAGACCTTCTTTCTGTTGATCATGGTTGTTTTCCACTGGGAGCGTGTCACCAGATTGGTTCTCTGACCCCAGAATAGCCTCTACATCTTCCTCTTCTTGATTTGCATCTTTCAGGGAAGGCAGAAGTCTGGTATAACCAGAATTCCCTGGAGATTGGCCTTCTCCTAAGTTAGGATTAAGCAGTTCTTCAGGCTGCATGTAGACGTTCATATTGGCCAGGACCTAGGCCATCCCTACCTCAAAGTCCTACAAAATATCGTCTTGTGAAATCATATTTGGTGTTGGAGGTGCCCCCCCTTCGTTTTCTCATTCATCATCAGAATCCCCTGCTCCTTCTTGCACCGAGTCGGGTCTATCTCCTCTCCCGGGTTCTGATTCAGGCTTATCTTGTCTTTTTTACTCTGGTTGCAAGTCCTGTACATTTACCGGGCTAGATTATTATGTTGGTTGATTAATGTTTCCTTGAGGATTTTCATACATTCCGCGGTTTGAATTCAACCTTGTAGATTGTTTACGCTTGTGAGGTGCTTCCTGATGGGGCAGTGCTTTTTCTTTTTGGAACAGGGTTAGGTGATGGCAAGTTTTGACCTCTTTTGAGGGCTGATATGAGATCATCCCATGTTTATTGTTGTTGGGAAAGGTTGTGACTAACTATTAACTTGATCAGACAATGATGCCTAACTGTTGTCTCTAGGTGTTGAGACCGTCTCAGTCTCTCGACAGTGTCATGCAATAATGAATTCAACAGTGCAGGGAAATTAACAGAACATTTTTGTTTTAAGACTGCTAAAAGTTTGAGTTGCTACGACCTTACCACGTCTCGATGCCCATCCCAGGTAATACAGTTCTAGAAAATTCGTGCCAATTCTCCCCATGGCTCTCTAAGAGAAGATGGCCTAATGCCTTTCCTTTCTTGATTAGCTCTTGTCCTTTGTCCCTGAAAATCTCTACAACATCGTGCAACTTTAATCGCTTGTCAGCCCATACTAGTCCTTCTGTTGGTAGCCCAGAAACTTCTGCTATCACAACATTTGTTACGGTGATTTGTTTAACTCTCACCAAGGATTATCCATTCTGTAGATGCTGTAGAAATTCAATGGCGATTTCCTCATTGGGGGGTTGAAATCTTGTAAAATATGTTGTCCATCTTGCACGAGCTAGAATTTCCCTGGCTCCTTTCAGAGATAGTGAGTATTAAGGGTTCTCGTCACACTGTTTTTCCTCCCATGATGCTTGAGTTCCTCCTACTCCTTCAAACGATTAGTGTAGTGGAGAAAACACAGCAACAAGCAGAGCCTAGAGATGGAGCAACAAGTAGTTGTAACAACTATGTTAGGTGATGTTTTATAAAAACAAATACCGTTAAATCGAGGACTATTATAATTCCACACGCTCTGTGATTATGGGATGTTGTATTATCCTACAAAATCCAATAAAACAATGACAGTGCATGCATGAGTGTACTGGAGGTCCCTGCCCCCTCTCGAAATTAGAGGTTGCCTATGACCGAATGGACGAAAAGATGATGTTCTGGCAACGAAGTATAGGGGTGATGGATTGGGCAGTAAAAGTGGTAGAGTACGTATATTAATGAATGCATCATAAAAGGATATTTGAGTAATGAAGATGAGGCATGTAACGAGAATTATTAATAAGTGATAAGATGTCGTGAGGTGATGCGATAAGTAAAATGGATAGCATGCGTAAGAGATGATACTTTACCGTCGTTATTCCACTTGAAAATGATGTAATTGATTTTAGAAAAAAATTAACTCATGCATCAAGGTTCAAAGTAAGGTAAGTTAGGGAAATAATCTCTCCGTAGAAAAGTAGAAAAATAAGAAGAGGGCATTGTAATAATTATTGATGTAGGAAATAAAACTTCAATACCATAAGCAGAGCTTCTGCTGCTTGCAGGCATCCATAGCCTCAACAAAGTTGCTTTCTAATCCTTAGGAGCTAGGATTCTCTATGTATATTTGGGGAATTGCATTATGATGTCCACAGTAGAGATCAATGTGCTGGCATGTTGACCAGATGAACACACTTCCATTCTCTGGGAAGTAGCAAAAGTGGTTAGGTCGGCTCGTGATGAGACCTCCTGTTCCAAGGATTTTGTTTCTTGATGCATCTATTAGATCATATCCCTGGTGTGGTGGCCATAGTGGGAATTCCACTTCGCCACATCCTCATGAACATGGTAGGCTGGCTCGTGATGAGACCCCCTATCCTCCATCTGTAGATAAAAAAAACATAAAATTGTTAGTGAATTTTATTATATATATATATATCTGTGTGTGTGTGTGTGTGTGTGTGTGTGTGTGTTATTTTATTTTTTACATTCCCCATTTTATATATAGAGGGTGGCTCAATATTCCTTAAGAGTAGGGACCACAGAAGAAGTTTAAACATATCAATAGAAAAAATATACCCATAATCTTATTGATAATAAGCAGAGAGAATTATACTAGAGAGAGTAGAACCAACATGGTGAAGATAATCAATCAGTATCATTTAAAGCATAAATGAGGACATTAAAGTGATATAGATAATTGTGTCCTTTCTCTTTCGATCATCAAAAGGAAATCTTGTTAAAGATAATAATGTCAAGGATATTCACCTGCTTCAATAGACTCCATACTTATTGTCCTCATATATGTATTGTACTCTATGCCATAAAAAGGGAAAAAGATGAGTTGGGATGGGTTAGGAATGATCATGCAAGGAGAAGAAAAGGTTGCTCTCAAAAATAGTCTCAATGTGTTGTTCCCTTAGGGAAACAACAGAAACACTCGAAAAAGTGTTGTTCCCTGTAGGTAACATAAAAAAAACACAGAAAAGTGATGTTCTCTTTAGGGAACAGAAGTTGTTCCCTGTAGGGAACAACAAATGAACACACCTGAAAAAGTGTTCTTCCCTTTAGGGAACAGGAAATAAACACACATGAAAAAAGTGGTGTTCCCTTTAGGGAACAATAGTTGTTCCCTGTAGGTAACAGCAAAAGAAAGCACACGAAAAAGTGTTGTTCCCTTTAGGGAACAATAGTTGTTCCCTGTAGGAAACAACAAAAGAAAACACACGAAAAAGTGTTTTTCCATTTAGGGAACAACAAAAGAAAACACGCAAAAAAAAGTGTTGTTCCCTTTAGGGAATAACAGTTGTTCCCTGTAGGGAACAACAAATGAACACACACGAAAAAGTGTTGTTCCCTTTAGGGAACAACAAATGAAAACACACAAAAAAGTGATGTTCCATTTAGGGAACTGCAGTTGTTCCCTGTAGGGAACAACAAATGAAAATAGGGAGAGAGAAAAAAAAACAAACAAAAATCATCCCTACTACTCTAAACAACAGAATGGCTATGATACAGAAGAAAGAAAAACAATTTAAAAACAGAAAAACAATTGTATTTACAAGTCCCAAAAAATCACTTTTTTATAGGACTGGTGTTGCTAAAGAGTTGCCTTCTGCAGCAAGAATTTATATCGTAGAATCTTCACATATCTATTGACAAAAGGATTCCCTTGTAAGCAGTTTATGGTAGAGGCGTACCCAATGCCCATTTGCTTTAAAGGAGTAGCCATACCCATCAATGGTGGCCAATGTAAGGGTGCCATTATTGTGTACTTCTTTTATCTCGTAGGGACCTAACCACCTAGTCTAGAGTTTGCCCG
Organism: Pinus taeda; assembly: GCA_000404065.3. Lineage (NCBI taxonomy): Eukaryota > Viridiplantae > Streptophyta > Pinopsida > Pinales > Pinaceae > Pinus > Pinus taeda. The sequence goes on from APFE031719505.1 coordinate 164,995, forward strand.
GGAAGTCTTGGAAACTGGAATCGTAGAGAAGCACCCAGACGCCCTCATGGAATGTCTTTTTCTTGATGAGGGCGTGATGCCATTTTTCTTTTTGTTGTTGAATAATTGCAGTATGTTGAAGAGCCAATAACCGGATTTCATCTAATTCATTTATTTGTTGTAATCTGTTAATCTGTGCTTCATTCAAATCTAGCCCCAATTCTTGGGCTATCCTATATGTTTGAATTTCAAATTCTATGGGGAAGATAGGTTCCTTACAAAACACCAGCTGATATGGGGAGTATCCTATTGTATTCCTCTAGGTTGTGCGATCTGCCCACAGGGCTTCTGGCAATCGGATAGTCTAGTTGTGTTTATGCAAGGTGACTGTCTTTGTTAGAATGGCCTCAATTACCTTGTTGGTACACTCTACCTGGCTGTTTGCCTACGGGTGGTATGGAGAGGTGATTCTCTACAAAATGTGATGATTTTTTAGTGTAGCAGCAATCTTATGGCCTACAAATTGTGGTCCTCCATCCGTAATTATTTGTCATGACAATGAACCACACTTGTTGGTTCGAAACGCATCAACAATTATTCTATCATGTGATTTACGCCAATTTTTTTTCTCAAAATTGATTACTGTTTCCTCTGTTGCTCTTGGTGATGCTACTGCCTCCACCCATTTAGTCACATATTCCATTGCAACTAGTATATATTATTTTTGATTAGATGATGGATTTATTGGGCCGACAAAATCTAACACCCAACATTCAAAGGGTTTGATGACTAGTTGTGGCTGTAGGGGCATCTCGTCAGACTGGCCAGGGTGGCCCATTCTTTGGCAATTATTGCATGTCTGGACAAATTTCTTAGCGTCCTTAAAGATCGTGGGCAAAAAATAGCCCATCTGTAAAATTTTATGTCCAATCCTGTGGTCTACAAAATTTCCACCACAATGTCCATCGTGGCAGGCTTTTAGAATATCATAAATTTCGTCTTATTTAACACACTTGCGGATATGCATATAGTCTCTTGTGTGAAAGAGGTATCCTTCGATCCAGGAGAACCGAGCACTGTGTTGCACTATCAATTTCTTTTCTCTAGGTGTCAGTTGTTTGGGTAGTTTCCCCACTGCTAAGTAATTCGCCACATCTATGTACCAAAATGTTTTCACGGTCATAGCGAATAGGTGCTCATCGGGGAACTGGTCTTCTACTGCCACTGCATCATCTGTTCTTGGCACTTGAGAGAGGAATTTTGCTGCCAAATTTTCCTTTTCTGGTCATTCTTTGATTGTTATGTCAAATTTTTGCAAAAAGATTAACCATCGTGTCACTCTTCCATTTGTAATAGGTTTATTAGCTAAATATTTGATAGCAGAGTGATCAATATACAAGACTATGGGGTATCCTGTTATATAGTGTCTGAATTTATTAATAGCGTAGATTATAGCTAGAAACTCCTTCTCTAATACTGTGTAATTTAACTCGGTAGGAGTTAAATTTTTGCTAATGTAGTATATCACATAGGGTTTATTATCTTCGTCTTGGCCAAGAACAGCTCCAATCGCTGTATCTGATGCATCTGATGAAATCTGGAATGGTATATCCCAGTTCGGCCCTTGTAATACTAGTGTTGTTGATACTAGCCGTTTTAATTCTACAAAGATAATGTCACATTTTTTAGTCCATATAAAATTGATATTTCCTGTCAAAGCATATAATGATGTCGTAATTTGTGAAAAGTTTTTTTATAAATCTCTGATAATATCCAGAAAATCCCAAAAAACTACGTACCTCTGTTTGAGTGCAGGGGGTAGCTAGTAAGAGGATTGTCTAGTCAATTTAACGTCTTAAATTGCTCTACATAAATTATCAATCCGGGTATCGTAAACTGATGAAGTGTGGTGCACCATATGTGCTTAGTTAAACTTTTTCTACTTCGTTGTTTTATAGATTTTATTTTGTTTTGGGGTTTTGTTTTTGTTGGGTTCCTCAAGTGTCTAATGCAAATGGAAATCCTATTCTAAGGTCTTAAGAATACTTTTAAAGGTCAAGTATGGATGTAGATTTGAAGACAAGGTTTATGTCCCTAATGGTAACTTCCAAAACTTAGCACTTCAAAAGATCTCAAAACATGTTATTGAAGGAATTAGTACTTAAACCAAAGTGTAAATATGCAGCTACTTAAATCAAACAAAAGATGAAATATTGATCATGAAATCATTGTCCCTGCTGCTTGTCTAAATATGGAAATAAAAGTTAAGCTATTGCACTCAAAGAAATAAAAAAAAAAAATTACAAGTAAAGTAAAGCTAAAATCAAATTACATTAACTCATATTCTGACTCCTCACCATTCGACTCGCTCTGGTTTTCAGAGGTAATCATAAACAACTTGAGCAAACTGATATCTAATTTGTAGAAATAAAACTAATATTAAACTACACATTCATACTTCAATCCCTCACCATTCGACTCGCTCTGGCTTTCGGAGGTAACTGAAAATGACATGAGTAATTTAATATCTAACTTGCATAAAAATAAACTAATATCAAACTACACATTCATACTTCAATCCCTCACCATTCGACTCGCTCTGGCTTTCGGAGGTAACTGAAAATGACATGAGTAATTTAATATCTAATTTGTAGAAAGATAAACTAATATCAAATTACACACTCATACTTCAACCCCTCGCCATTAGTCTCACTATGGCTTTCGGAGGTAACTAAAAATGACATGAGCAATTTAATATCTAAAATAACTAACAAAGCAAATGAATAAGACTGAAATCAAAGCATAACTGAAATTGAAAAGCTAAAAAAAAAAGTCAGCAGAGACGCAAATCTCATGTCACTATTTGATGCAAAAACATGTAAAGAAAAACTAATCTACAATCAACCGGTTGAACACACTTACATGAATTAAAATTGCATGAATGGAAAATCTAATTTATCAAACTTGAAAGCAATCAAATTACATAATGAAATCAAAGAAAAATTACAAAATGAAATCTACTCTACCTTACATTCTAATGTGCTCCATGACATCTACTTCACATCTCCTTCCATGTTGAGAACATCAAAGCCTTATTCAAATTCTTCAAAATCACAATGTACAACAAAGCTCTCCAAAGCTTTCAAAAGCCATCAAGGAAGAACTACAAACTCCAAGCTAAAGAACTAAAAGCCAAGCCAAGCTAGCTAACAAATGAAGGAGAGAGATCTCCTATTTATACAAAAAGATGAGAAGTCATCTCATTAATGAGAGTCCATGAATCTCTTCCTCTACCTCTAGAGTCCTAATCAAAATAGGAACTGATAAGACACATGTCTTTTTAGAGTTACAATACAATTAGGAGATGTGACACATATCCTCATGATCCCATGATTCTTTCCACTCAAATTCGAATTTGGCCTTAGAGTGCCACATAAGGGTCTTCTAGAAGCCTCCTTTCAACCTACACATGTCAACAATCTCAACCCATTGGTTAGGTATAAGCTTATGCACATTATTTCCTAATTTTTAACCACAAATTCACTTAAAAGGCTTAGAATTAATAAAGATTGGAAAAACATAAATGTGGCCCAATGATAATGAAAGTGGGATGAATGTGGTGACATAGTAGTGAAATGGAGGTGATATAATGGACATAATAGTGAAAGTGTAATGGAAATGAATGACATTTTCAAGACTCAACAATGTGGTCCAGATGGACACATATACATATGGGTCATTGGTATAGTCAACCATGTCTACCTCCATATTCGCCGATCTACCAACAGGCCGTGATGCAAGTGTAAGACCTTGCACTAGATGCCAAGATGGGTGATGAAAAAGAGGCGAAGAGATGAGCCCAAAGACTACCGCGAGGTAAGGAGAATAAGGGCGTAGCCCTGAACCTGTATTAGTATCCCTGCAAAACCCTAACCGAAGTTGGAAATGCAAAAAAAAGGGTACAATCACACCATCCTTTAGCTACCTTACAACACTTATTTTAAATTCCGCTGGTTATATGATGTATTTAATCTATTTCTCTTGACATGGTTAGATAAGTTATTGGATGGTTCGAGAAGTGGCATCTTATATATATGTATGTATTATAATTATGAAGGGTTGGTTTGAGTTCTCGTTAAGCTCAAGAAGGACATCCTTGTTGACGATACGTTGCAATCTAAACCTATGTATAAATATGTTTATATCCCTGTTTGTGGGAGTTGATGCTCACGAAGGATAGCCATTCAATATATATATATATATATATATATTATAATTATATATATATATATATGTGCAAAACCCTAGAGGAGTAGTGAAAAATGCTAAGTGTCAACAAGCCATTTTATATGCCGAGAAAAAATGTTGGACCAATAGGAGATGACAACATTTCCCCATTTCGAGACTTCAGGGTCTCAAGACCTTAGGGATATGAATGTGCGCATCATTGTGAAAGATCGAGACATGAGGCTGAGATGGGAGGCCAATCTGATAGGTAATGATAAAATCGACGTCTCAGGCCTCGAGGACCGATAAACCAAGAAACCACCAAAATATTTCATAGCATAAAATTTCCATTTTGCACGGGAGGGTCGAGACTAGTAGGACCCAGGCCATGGTGGCATGTGACATGTACCGAGGTTGATGTGGCACAACGACAGTGTGCGATGTGGCAACCATATTTGACCACATTGGAGGGTCAAAAGACCTAAAACAAATGACACATGGCACACCTGTAGGAGGCCACATGGATGGGATGACGTCAATGTGACAACATCTCAACCCTAATGTCAAATCAGTGGTTTTAGGAGGATGGTAGTGAGAGATGGCTAATATTTCTTGTGTTGAGATGGAGAAATTTCCTTGCAAATGACATAAAAAGGGATTTCTATCTTGGGAGTTTTGGAAGGGTGATGTCAAGGTAAGTCAACGAGGATTTATGCTGATATGAAGAAAAGCCCGACAAATGATGCAACAAAGTGGGGTTCTATCTTGGGAGTTTTAGAATGGTGCCACAGTTGAGGCACCAAGGAAAAACACTGAGAGATGACACTGAGATGGGCACTTTCTTGTCGTTTGATGTGGACAAATTCGTCTTGCCTCAAGGATTTTGAGGTGTGCGAATGTTTATTGAGGAAAATAACTTGACATGACTGCCACTTATAGGAAGGCTTAACACATGGCCATGTGGATTGATCCACGTGGGATGGAGGACTGCCACATGGGCATAATGTGGGGTTCATGTGGCAACCATAAGGTTTACTTGGAAAATAGTTATTGGTCAAACTCTTTAAAGACCACATTTTTTGATCCAAGAGTCAGATTGAGGAAAATTTTATATCTTTTGAAAGTTCACATTATAGTGATATTTATTTTAAGTTTTGAGGAGTTCAGAAAATGATGAGATTTTAAGGCCCCATTTCCATGATAAGCCTCTGGAGGTTGGGTCAATAATAGTAACACCTCATTCTACGCTTAGTATGGGCTATACGATGAATGAGATATATTGCAAATAACATATAATGCATGCAATTACTCCTTCAAAATCATTTGTACTAATTTAAAACCTATTGCTTTTCTTAACTTTCTCAAAATGTGTCATGGTTAATGATTAAAAATAACCTTTGATATTATCAAAGTTAGAACTCATCATCTTCTTTTAGATTTGCTTAATGCTTCCATGTAAGAGATATGGGATCTAATGGAGAACCCATTAAGGATAGAGACGTTGGTGGGATGAAAAGATAGAATCCACTATTTTGACTTGTATTGTACATTTTTTATCTTTGTTTTATGTCGTCTCCCATGGGAAAAATGTAAGAAATACAAGTGAATATTCTTGTCTGGTTCACTAACTCGCATAAAGAAGTACAATAGTCAAGTATATCGTGACACAATCTACCATTGGTGACACATTATTCTAGTCACAATGTGGATGAAACCCATTTGAATTGACTTTAGTGAAGAAAATTTTCAACAACAGTGTGAAAAAATTTCGGGAATAAAGACCAAAGGCAGAAATAAATATGCGAATCAAATGATGGATTGCGCAAAAAAAATGAAAGTGGAAAGGAAAAGTGCAATCGAGGTGGACAACACTAACATGCATTTCTAGGTGGGTACTGCACCCATTTGGAATAGATGCAATTTCGAGAATAAATTGACAACTATTTTCAAGAGATTGGTTCTTAAAATATGTTAAATACATATGAAAGATGGAAATAATATCCCCTATATATTTTATGTGTGGTCTTATTAGTCCTTGCCTCAGCATGGGACTATAGCGATCGATATTGATCCAATTTCATATTAATTTAGGCGTACCGAATCATTTAACCAATGTTTTAAATAAACATTTCGTCGTTTCTTTTGTTTTATCCAAAGTTTTGTGTTCAAGGTCTTATTACTGGGACCGATTGATTATACACCGTACTGATCCATTTAACCAATGTTGTCGGGACCGATTGATTATACGTTGTACTAATCCATTTAACCAATGTTTTCTGATATTGCAAGACGTAAACACGTTTTATTGTGACATGCCAACACATTTGCATGGACCACAAGTGTCACTTACAAATGTGGTTTTGGTTTTCTGTCTGAGAGGATGATTTAACACTGTAGGCTGCAATGGAGGGCGAGGCAATGAAAATTGCAGAAGTAGAAAAGGCTTTACACATATCTGTTGTACAGCTTGAGGAACTCTACCAGATCTCGAGAGCCGAAGATGATTTTGGGAAAAATATGAAGGTAGACATTAAACAAATTCTCCAGGAATTGAGAGCGCTTATACTGTCGAACGTCCCAGATTCCACGCAGCAGCTCTCGGTCATCGCCAAATTCGATCTTTCTAGAAACAACATTGCGGTAAATGTAACATTGCATAGGGTTGACAACAGGAAATATAATTTTTTTGTGATTTTTGTAATAACTGAATGAATTTCTTGCAGTGTCTACCTGAATCTGTGACTAGTCTAGTGAATTTGAAGACTCTCGATGTCCATTCAAAGCAGCTCACGTCGCTACTGCATTCCATGGGACGGCTCTCGAATCTCAAAATCCTCAACATTTCTGAAAGGTTCTTTGACGAATTGCCAGAATGCATTCAAAATTGTTGGTAGAGGAATTTAAACTCAAGAACATTTTAGAATTTACCAAATTTCAAGAAACTTTAGTGAAGATTTCAAGAATATTTTAGATTTTGCTAAATTCCAAAAAATTCGATTAAAGATTTCAAGAACGAACATCAAAAAAAAAAATTATTTGTTTGAGTTCACAATTCCAAAATATTTTTAATATTTGCAATCAAATAAAAAATAAACCAAAAATACCGAATTATATGAAATGTGATAATTGTATGATTTTAGATCTATCTTATTACAGATCAAATTTTCTAGGTCCCTCGAAGAGTTGATTGTGGATTTCAACAGGCTACAGCGACTGCCTGATGATCTTGGATTCATTCTGGTGAACCTTGTTGGGTGTGGAGATTTGGTGGTTCAAACATTTCTCTACAGGGATATGTTGATGCAGATATGGCAGGGGACAGAGATAACAGGAGGAGCACTACAGGATATGTATTCACTGTTGGTGGAACAACTGTCAGTTGGGTTTCAAAAATCCAAAGTATTGTTGCACTTTGAACAACAGAAGCAGAGTATGTTGCTGCTACAAAGGCTAGTAAAGAAATGATTTGGTTACAAAGGTTTATGGGTGAATTGGTAAGGAGCATGATATGGGCACGTTATACAATGATAGTAAAAGTGCCATTCATCTTGCAAAGAACTTAGCATTTCATTCTAAGACGAAACATATAAAACTCAAGTACCATTTCATACGATCAGTGTTGGAAGATGGAGAGTTGAAGCTGGAAAAGATACACACTAGCCAGAACTCTGCAGATATGCTAACAAAAGTTGTAACCAGGGAGAAACTAAGAATATGCTTAGTTTCAGTTGGTCTTCAAGGATGATGATGAAGATGAGAAACAGGCAGGTCCAAAGAGGAGTCATTGTCCAGCAAATGGAGCAGCGGTGGAGTTGCTACAATCCGTCTCCAAGTGGGAGATTGTTGGGTGTGGAACCTGATTATCTTCTATATTCAAAAGCACCACCACATTGGACCCAAGTTCAAAATGGGGGCGGCAATGCTACCTGTAAAATATTCGCTGCAGGGGGGTCAGGGGGGGCGGCTGTACCTTGGGAGGCCCCTTGGTGGGGGTTTCGGGGGCAGTGCCCCGAAGCTAAAACAGCTGTAAATTGCTTGTAAAAGTATAGTAAATTTCTAGTCAAACTCTGGGCCGTTCATTAGGTAGAGCATCTGAACGGTAAACTTAATGTTTAGTTTGGGGCGTGTCTGGCCCCTAGAAGGCAAACCCCTCTCTTTTGTATGATGGCATTAATTTGAGGCTGTGAGATAGAGTATTCCTGGTGTGGAGCGAAACAGAGAGGTGAGACTGTGAGAGAAGACAGAGGATATTACAGCGGATTTGTTGTAGGTTGTGTCTCTTCATTTTGCTGGATAATAGAAAGGACTAGCTGTTCGAGGTGGAAGTAGCCCAAACTAGGTGAACCACGTATATCCATGTCTCTCTTGTTTTGTGCGTTTTCTGTGTTTATATTTATGCACTATTTTATGTGTTCCATTGCTCCGTAATATATATAATATTCTAACAAATCTAGGTATATGTAACATCTCCATTACCCAAAACTCGTTATTGTTTGCAACGATTTTGGATTCTCATTCATTATACGGTTGGTACAGGCGATTTCTAGATATTTATACAATAATATTGCCAATACAACGATAGTGATATAATATTGCCTTCAGTTTGTTTGCTTTGGGCTATCAATTCTCCGCAGAAGGCAACTACCAGTGGCTAAGCTTGAAAGGGTAGTTTCAATCTCCAAATGAAGTAGAAGCCCATCCAAGTGAAAAGCTGAAATGGTGGAATCTTGCAAGGACCGGACCGCAGGTATACGTAACATCCCCATTACCCAAAACTCATTATTGTCTGCAACGATTTTGGATTCTCATTCATTATATGGTTGGCACAGGTGATTTCTAGATATTTATACAATAATATTGCCAATACAACGAGAGCGATATCAAATATGATTGGCCCCATGGAGAAGATAGCCATGGATGGGAATCCAATCAAAAGCTTTTCTTTCTTTGTATCCGGTGCACCTCAAGTAAGTAAACAGACTGCTCAGGTTCCTTTACCCATAATCTAGTATTTTTGCTTGAAATCAAAGTGTTGTTACGCCGAAGCATACCTTATACTAGTTCCTGAGCCCCTTGTTGCCAAACTGAGTAGTCCCCTGTCAGGCACTCCTCCCGTGTCGGGCACCTATATGCGATGTCATTGCTGTTACCCCAAATTGCTCCACAGACACCTTCAGTACCAGCTGCTTGCTTCCTGAGTTCATCAATTGCTGTTACCCCGACCTTCAATTTCTACAGCGAACCTCATGCCAAATTGGAAGCCAGGCAGTTGCGAAATCTGCTAATTTCTTGATCTTTTTAAATCTGCTCTAAGGGCTTGCTTTAGGCTGTTGTTAAGAGATGGGGGAATTCATTCATTCTGTTGATCAAACTTGGGCACTCGATTCAACCTATATAGCTAGATTAATGCTATGGGAGAATTGAACCACCGCTTGCTCGGTCAAATGCACAAACTGCTTTCGCATTGAACTCGCGGCACACGTCCACCTCATGCGATGGATCACCAGCATGAAGGCCACGTGTTGCTTGCTTTTTTTTCAAATTATTTTCTATAATTTTTATAATATAGAGTAAGGTTTTTATTAATATATAATTAGGTTTCATATCATGTTTATTATCCTATAGAATTAGCTTATTATTAAATAATAAATAAAAGTATTTTTGTAATCATATTACATTTATTATTATTTGTAATTAATATATATATATATATTATATATATTCTAGTATATTATATATATTTATATATATATAATATTAGTATATATATATAATATATATATATAATATATTATATATACAATCCTCAGAGCACCGCATGACCAACTGAGGTTCTGAGGCACTCTAGTTATCTATTGAAGTTATTAGGGCTGAGGTTCTGTTGATAGATCTTCCTGAATTACTCCACTTAAGTGTTGGTATTATATCTCTTTTCTCTGGCCCCAAAGGGTATAGAAAAGCATAACTTCAACATATGGATGTCAACCTTATGCAGTGAAACATGAAATGGACAACTCATTTGCAGTCTATTTGTAATTAGATTTGGAGGGACAACTGATTTGCAGTCTATTTTAGATTTGGAGGGTTTGCTTGTCTTGGTCAATAATTCTAAATATTTTCAAATTTTTTTATTTTTTATTTTTT
>APFE031719506.1:0-18355 GCA_000404065.3 Pinus taeda
TTGAGAACACTACTTCTCCCTTCAACTGGTCAAACAATTCATCAATCCTCGACAAAGGATACCTATTCTTGATGGTTACCTTGTTTAACTACCTATAATAAATGCACAACCTAATATTACCATCCTTCTTCTTCACAAACAATACCAGTGTGCCCCAAGGCGATACACTTGGCCTAATGTATCCCTTGTCAAGCATTTCCTTTAACTACAACTTCAACTCTATTAACTCTGGTGTGCTCATCCTGTATGGTTCCTTTGATGTCGGTGCTACCCCTGGTACCAACTCAATGGAAAATTCTACTTCTCTATGAGGTGAAAAATCTAAAATCTCAGCGGGAAATACATCTTGAAACTACTGTAAAACTGGGTACTCCTCAATACCTATACATCCTCAACATCCTTACCTTTATCACTAGAAATATGCACTGCAAATAACACACACCCTTTTTTCCGACTAAGCTTTGCTTGCATCGTTGTAACCATTCTAACTGATGTAGATTTCTTCTTACCCTGCAAGATTCTTTGTTCTCCATTTTCATCCAAGCATTCAATAGCCTCATCATAACAATCCACCTTGGTCCTATGAATATGCAACTATTCCATACACAAAAGCATATTATGCAATCCCAACGAAAGCATATTCAAATGCACTGATGTAGGCATATTGTTCAACTCAAATGCAAAAGCTCCTACCCAATGATGAACTCTTTTCTTTGTACCTATAACCAACTACACTAACCAAGATTCTACATGCACTTCTTTATTCAAACCACACTTATCCACTAGGTCGGGATTAACATAACTATAATTAGATCCAGGTTCAATCAAAACTGAAACAACTTGATCACAAAGCTTACCATCCAATCTCGATAATAGATGCCTGGTGATTCGCATGCCTATTATCCAATGCTGCATAGATACGAGGAATGGTTTGCCCAACATCCCCAATAGTTTGTGCTTCCTGTGCACTGTAAATTTGAGGCCTACCACCCTAATACTACAGGCAATCTCTCTTGAGATGCTCCTTGCTACATATCCAACAATGCAATTGTCCCATACCATCACCTTTATTATGTTTCCCTTTAGGCCGAGGTCTGTTAAACTTCTTGTAGGGTGCAACATTTTCTTTCTCACCTACATCCTGGGGTCTTGTTCTTTTCGGTTTCCATTTACCTTTAACCTTGTCTTTCCCTTTCCAACCTTGTTGAGACTTTGTCTTGCACTTTGATTTCTCATAACAATGCTTCAACTTACCAATTACTTCTCCAAGTGACCAAGGCTCATCATATTCAATCTGATCTCTAAATGTTAATGGCAATCCATTGACAAATCTATGAACTTTTGCTTTCTCATCCTTAAGATATGGTACATACCTCAACAACTCCAGGAACTTGGTTGTATACACCTCATCCGTCATTGATCCCATCTTTACCTCATATAACTCCTTGGCCTTATTATCATAGTAGCTCTTTGACAAGTATTTTTTCTTAAAAGGCTTTTGAATTCATGCCAACTCAACTCTTCTATCCTGATGTCTCTAACACGCTTCATGTCTTCCCACCAAATCTTTTCTTTCCCTTTGAGGCTGAAGATAGCTATTATGGCCTTCATATTCTCCGTGTAATCATACAACTCAAAGAACTTCTTCGTCCCAAGTAACCAAAAATCTGCATCTTCCAGTTTCTTCAAATCTCCATCAAAGGTAGGTGGCTTGGCTTTCTTGAAATCATCTGGAAAATATCCCCTACCACTCCTCCTGTAATGATGATAATAATGATGACCATGATACCATTCAAAACCATTACTAGAATATAACCTGTGCCCTTCACCTCTCCTATCCAATGTGTTCAAGAACCTTCCATCTCTGATCGTGTCATCTTTATCCAACCTGTGCCCACCATGAGACATACTACCATATGCCCCATTAGTCCTATCCTCTTGCCCATTACTAATCCTAAGTAATCCCTGTATCTGCAACTCTGACAAACTCTGAAGGATAACTGCATTAACCTCTACTTTTTTCTCCTATTCCTGAATGATTATGTCATTATTTGCATTTCAACTTCTTATTTATGCCTTCAAACTTCTTAATGTGTCTGCTATGTTAGGAGAGTGCCCATCACCCCACAGCTCATCTGATCTATAGGGAGAGTCTCATGAATTGTATTCTACCATCTTTCTAGTCATCTTTGATCTTCTTCCTGCAAGTATACCATGGCATCTAAACCAAAATATAAACATAATCAACATACCTCAGTATAGTTCAAGGGAGGATAACTCGTCTGCAAGATCAACAAGGTTAGCGCAATACATGTATAAACATAATCATATTAGTATATAAACATCACCTTAATCATAATCAAATTACCATGCATGACCATGCCAACTGCATACCATGACCTCGTGCACGACAAATATAACCATGACAATGCATGCATAACAACATATAAACACTAACATGCATAAAAAATGCATAACCAACATGCACTCATGATGACCACATCCAACAACAACACCATCAACTTCCACATGGCGACACAACTGCAACAAGGACCACCACCGTGCATACACAACAAACACATAGATCACAAGCATAAATAACACACATGAAACCAACATGTATGCATGAAAAAATCATTTTGCCCATCGAGTCAAAGCGGTGAACCATGCTCTGATACCACTCTGTAACACCCTCCTCCCACATTTACCCAAGCTAACCAGTCCACCGGGGTAAACATGTGATGAAGAGTTACTATGATATGATTCAACTCTCTAAGTGCAGTTAAAGAAGTGGAATCAACAAACCAAAACCAAATTGACCTTCCTCAAGAGCTACAAAACTTTCAGGAGCCAACCAAACCTTCGAGGTGTCCAACCCCTTAGTGAACTTAATTCTTGAATGAACTAGACCCCCAGTCACTCCCATGACAAGCCCTTCATGTGACTAAGACCCTCCATTCGCTCCCACAGCAAGGCCTCCATGCAATTATGTTCTTTTTCAGGTAGTTTTGTGCCAACGACCCCAAATTCTAAGCCACTTTTTCAGGGATAAGACTCAGGCCTCTACCCAGAACCTCATGAAGCTTCTAGAAATGATAAATAACAACATGACAAGGCCTCTAAAGCAAAACTTGATCAAGGACCTGACCTGACAAAGCTTATCCATGACAAACATTTTGTCAAACACATCATGAATATGTAATTTACAGGTCATATAAACACATATGAGCATAGGGACTTCATACTTATCTGATATTTTTCAAGAAGGTTTGATGCCCTCTCACAATAGCTACATTATCATCTATTAGGTTACACATTCATTAACAATTCATTTACTAATTAAAACATGATGAGAGCCATAACCAAAGTTTGTCATAACCATGATTTTAACCAACAAAATAATAATGATAGAACAACCATTATCATCACATAATAACAAACATATGTCCACATAATACACAAGAGGAAAATAACTCTTATCAACATATGAAAAATGCAACCAAGCCAGGGACTTCCACATACCACCAAACCATAGATTGGGCTGAACCAAATCTTTCTTTCAACCAATCACCCATGTTCCATATTCCAAGCATGAATGTGGGACTCAAAATATAATCAATCAAGGCATCCTCGGGATTTACCGTGTATCTAGCCAAGGGATTCCTAGGCCCAAACAATATACATACACTACATGCTTTACCACAATCCCTCCATATACCAATCAAGGGATTGTTAGGCCCTAAACAAGGATGTATTCCTGTGGATCTCTCCACCTAAACCACGAGGAATTTGTCCATCTCCACCCTCTATGCTTTACCATGTATCCTGCCATTACCAATCATGGGATTCCTAGGCCTAACAAGGGTATACACCTCTAAGCTTTACCATGTATCCCTCCATTACCGGTCAAGAGATTCCTAGGCCCAACAAGGGTATTCATAACCAGGGTTTACCGTGTATCCCACCATTACTGGTCAAGGTATTCCTAGGCCTTATGATTTTTCTTGAGACTACATCACTCAATTTCGAAACCATCTGGCAAACCAGATCAACCAAGTAAGAGAACCCCATCACGCCATGGCTATTCAGAAATGTCAAGGAAAGGTTGAAATCCAATGTCACACCTGGCAAGACCCATTCCAATGAAAACAAGAGAACCAAATACACACATGCATGTACCATGCATGCAACTCGATACCTGCAAGTAATCTCGTTGTAGTCGCTTGATGCCTCTCTTCCATGCTTCACCTTTTCTTCCTTTTTCTTTCTTGTCCTTTATTTGCCTTCCTTCCTCCATTGTTAGACCACTCCAAGAATACTCTAGGTGTCTGAGAGTATGAGAGAATAGAGAGAGAGCTCCAAAACTGAACTGAAAAAAGGTTATGAACTGATCCTCAGAAGGCTTTTTATCAATGAGGTCACCATTTTCTTCAATTTCCATTATTTTCCTTCATTTTCCTCCTCACATGCAACCTGTGATCTTTCACTTTCCTTTTCTCCTAATTTCCTTTATTTTCATAAATAAGATGCCAATTAATGCCTATTTGTCTTTTCAAAGCCTTTTCCAATTTCCTTAACCATAATAAACCAAATGAACACCCACACTAGGATGTTTTGCCCAACATTAAGCTTGGAATAAGTGTCCCATAACCTTGGTTATTATTTCGCCTTTATTAACTTTATTACATGGATTTTTAACCAAGGGTTATTACAAGTGACTAGTGGACTAAAATTGGGGTGCTCACACGGGTTTTGGGTTGATTACCACTATAACCACCAACCACTAGGTTCACCACACCCCATAGAAGTTGGAGTTTGAACCAAAAACCTCATAATCTTAACATAACGTAAAGTAATTTACACCCAACAAACTATACATCACAACTAAGATAATAATAGGTTCTCTTGAGCCCAACAATGATGGTGTAATGTCAGCATTGAGCCTAGATCCATCTTAACTCCGATCTACCAAGCACTGAGAGGGATCAAATCTCTTTTCACTCTAAAAGAGGTTTGCATCTCAAGAGATTTGATCCCTCTCGGAGCTTGGTAGATCCAGAGTTAAGATGGATCTAGATTGGTTTAATTTGCCCCTTTAAATGGGCTATATTCCACATGAATACCATGGGTCAATACCATGGATTCTCAATACCATGGATCAATACCATGGGTTATTTTTATTTTATTTTTATAAAGTTATTTTTTATTTTGGTTTATTTTGATAGAGTTAATGTTTACATTATATTACGTTAATCTTTTTATTAATTTATTTCTATGTAATTTGACTTAGTAAAATGTTAAACATGCATTACAAAAAAAAAAAAAACTTATTATAATATCCTCTCTGCACATATATCCCTAGAGCAATTTAGTTTTTTGAAAAATCGGTTGATACATGATGCAATAGCTACTACACATGAATGCATACATACTATTCATACAAAGAAGTAGGATGCACTTGTTATGAAAGTGGATTTACATAAGGCATACGACTGTGTGGACGAGTCATACATTCGCCTTATACTAAACAAGATTGGTTGATATCCTCACAATGTAGAGAGGATAATTACATGTATTTCTTTAGTAAGTTATGTTGTTTTGATAAATGGCTTTCCCTCGAGTTTCTTCCAGGCCAACATGTTAGAAAATAGAGAAAGAACGAGAAATTGTTCACACAATGATTTTATTGATACCACAAACATTACATATATAGGAATACATGATACTTCTAGATCCAAGAATGGTGGATCTAGATTACTAAGAATAGCTAGTACAACTATTAACCTTGGAACTCACACAATTTCAACTCACAACAACTTGGAAGTCAGGGAAACATTACTTCCAATACCTGCCCTTAATGCTTACATGACAAAACCAGAAAGTAGAGATTACAACAATGAATGAATCTCTGTCAATTTTGTCTGATATGGTCATCACTAACACTCATATCCACTCTGAAATCTCATAGTTTCCACTCTTTTTTTTCACCAAACTTTCGAGCTTCCCACTTGATCCATTTAAGACATAACCACATCACACCATCGTTTACATGCTTTCCAGAATTGATGCTTCTCAACCTCCCAAAGCGCAACGAGTCAATCTCGATATTGAAGCATCCTATGGAACTGCCACCATCTATTGAATATATGGCCTTCTGTTGTATTCATCAATTATCTAGGATAGCATTCTCGATACATAATGTCTTCAACAGATAATTCTACAACTTGACCTTGAATAAAATAACTTGTACTAACGCTCCCATAGCACGACTGATCATACCAACTTGACCTTATTAAGAACTACCTGTGACTAATGCTCCTGGAGCATGACGTGTCACATTAGTCTGTTGAATAATTGGCCTATTCTTTGTGGTTCCACATCATTTGATTTTATCATTATTATTCACACTACACCAATAACACACTATAAGATAATAATACTACAACTCACCACACAATAAAAACTAGATAAATAAATATTTTATTAGTTAAGATCTAAAATGAAAAATCCCAACATTCCAACTTCAGCCACAATTGTAAACTTGTTATATTTCCAAACAAATAGATCTGAGCACCGAAAAAGGCTTCAAATCCCTTATATTTATTCATCATTTCTCATACACCATAGCGTGCATCGTGCTCTGTTGGAACTTTAATCAATGCTGACAACACCTAACACATCCTTTGGGCCATACCTTACATTGTAGACACCCATTGTGGCACCCAAAGCTTCATTTTGATTCTTTGACCTGATATTCTCCTTCCCGAGAATCCAGATGTTGTGCACGGTCCTATTTTTTTCAATCCCAAAAATTGAAGCTAAATGCTTCACCATTCTCACTCGACCTCCCCCAGTGGCATTGTTTGAGGTCAGGCTCTTTCCATCAAATGAAAACACGAGCTTGCTTAACACTCCCACACATATGCAGAAGACGATCACATTGGAGACGTTTTTCTCATCAAGCATGGTTTGGCACATCATCATTGTGAGTAATAAACATGTAATACAACTCACATCCAATTAAATTGAATGAGTCAAACCGTTGGAATCAAAGGATTGACTTTTAAAACAAACCTTATAAAGAAATCTACCCAATTCATATGACTATCATGTGAAGAGTATAATGTCTTTCACATGATTCCTCAAGATCCACAACTATATGTTGCAAAGAATCATGGTACTAGTCACCACTCCGCAAGCACGGTCGGGGGCTGATTGACCTACAAAATTTATGTTCAACAATGTATCCCCTTATAATCACAACCAATTTACATTTAGGGCAAGGTAATAAAAGGAGGGCCAAAATATGTTTTCCACAGATCCATAGGTGAAAAGGATTACAAAGGACAAACCGTAAAATACTAAACAGAATACCAAAATTATTTTATGCACTTTATATGGCCGACTATAATGACCACTGTAATGTGGAAGCCATGATAGGAATGACTAACTCGGATCTCCTCTCACACTCCTTGGATTTATTCAATAAAACCAACGATTGGTGAAGAAAATTGCAGCACTAGGCCCTAATTACTCTATTCCTTTGACAACAACACGTGTACAATATTTAGACATCGATTTCACACAGAAATAAGATCTACACAAGAAATAAATATGCACACAGAAATAAGGAAATCAAACACTAAAGTAATCTATGTACAAAGGATTAGCTCTCATGGCTCTCACATCTTCCTAGCCTTCTCATAAGGGAATCAAGCCAAAAACGGCTTTGATACCATGTTATAAAATAGAGAGAGAGTGAGAGATTGTTCACACAACATAAATCACGCAATGATTTCATTGATCTCATAGACATTACATATATAGGAATACATGATACTTCTAGATCCAAAAATGGTGGATCTAGATTACTAAGAATAGCTAGTACAACTATTAGCCTTGGAACTCACACAATTTCAACTCACAACAACTTGGAATTCAGGATGGCATTACTTCCAATACAACAGAGGACTTCATCAGGGATGTTCCCTTTCCCCTTTGATTTTTATTCTTGTCATGGATGGACTTAGTCTTAAGATCAAGGATGCTTAGTCTAAGTGTCTATTTCGGGGTCTCTCACTATCTCCACAAGTGGTTATCACTCATTCATTTTTTGTTGATGACATCCTTACTTTTGGTGTTGTTTCCAGAGCTCAATGGTCAGCTCTACGCTATATCTTTCTATGATATGGTGTAGCCTCTGGTCTGATGGAAAATAGCATCAAATCTTTTCTACTCTTTTCTAATGGTGACAAGTTGGATATTGAAACTATTGCAGACATTTTTGGTGCAAGCATTGCTCCCCTCGTCGAAGGATTCAATTATCTAGGTTTTAGACTCAAGCCCAATAACTACAAGAACTCAAATTGATCTTGGATTTTGGACAAGTACAAGAAGATATTGAACTCTTGGACCCACAAATGGCTAACTATGGGAGGAAAATATATTCTTATAAAATTTGTTTTAGAGCATATCACTGTTTACTGGGCACATCTATTTGCGATGCCATCTACTATTACAACCAAGATCAAAACCATACTTACAAATTTCCTATGGTCTGGCATGGGAGAGGACAATAAATTTCATCTGTGTAAGTGGGAAGCACTGACTAAGCCAAAGGAATATGGCAGATGGGGTTTTTTGGATAATAAGGTTTTTGACCAAACCTTATTGATCAAATCATTCTGGAGAGCACTAACAGGACATGGGATTTGGCACAACATTATCAACTACAAATATCTGAAAGGCTCTGGACTTGGCACATTGTATAGAGACAAGTATCTTTCTAAGTTAAAGGGGTCATATATTTGGAGGAGCTTTACTAAAATAATGTTCTGGTTCAGGATGAGACTGATATGGGCATTTGGCAATGGTCATAATATTCTCATAAGATTGGACAATATTTTGGTTTCCCAACATGATGCACTATTAAACGAACAAACTTTGGAGATCATACATTCTAGAGGCTACTTCTATTTGTGTCAAGTCATTAGTTGCTGACAATTTGGTTTCCCAATCTGGAAGGATGCAGAGGAGATGGGACTACAAGGATAAAGTACTGAAGAGTGGAAAGATTATATTAAACTCGTTCGCATGGTTGGCCTTTGTCACAACTTACATGGAGATCATATCACATGGAGTGGATGACTTCATATACAATCAATGGTGGTGGCAGAGTCATATTGTTTTTATATGGCACACACATATGAATTACAAACCCCTTCATGGTAGGCACATATGGAAATGGAATATTCCCCTCAAGATCATCCTGTTCATATGGTTGGTTTGGAAGAATAAAATTATTACATGGGATAATCTCCTGAAAAGAGGATACTCGGGTCCTAGACAATGTATTCTTTGTAGAAATTATTTGGAAACCTGCATTCATATTTTTCTTACTTGTCCAACCACTAGGATGATATGGAGGGGCACCACATAGGCTCTGCAAATTATGGATAAACAGGCACATAACATTGAACAGTGCATCACGAACTGGGCTATGGGAGATAGGAATTATAAATAAGTTCCTTTTTTCTTGTTCTAGGACATATGGAAAGCCATAAATTACTCTTTGTTTGAAGGCGCGCCCATAAAAACCTATACCACCAAATTATCTCTCGGTTGTCTACTCCTCCCACAATGAAGGCTCTATCAAATAATTATCTTATCTCAACATTCTGCAAGAACTTTGTGTTCTTGTACGTCTTTTCGATGGAGCGATTGTTGGGACAGGGTCCCCTGAGGTCAATTTTGTAATAGTTTTTGTTATTTTTGTAAAGTCTCCACATTTTGAGCAGTAGAGCGTGAATATCGTTAGATGTCAAAGGGGATTTAGGAAGGTTTGAATAAAGCCCTAGAAGTAATAGAAAGCCATCACACATGCCTCTAGATGCAAAAGCTTGGTTTTGTCTTCCCCCAACACTGCCTCAGCTAAGACTGCAGCTTGCACTATGCAGGTTATTTCCAAAAGGGCCAGCAATGCAAGGTTTTGTTGATTAGCGCAACTAACTTTGAACCTGGGTCTAGACCCCCTCAAGCCAAAAAAAGGTTCCATTGTCAGGACCAGGATTTGCCTGAGAAATGTGTGATGTCGAATAAATGGTTCCCAACTAAGAAGGAGATTGAGAAGTGGATAGATCAGAAGTTGCGTGAATTTGGAGCCCAAGAAAATAGGAATCTACGCCTGTCAAAGGAAGAGTGGTTGAATAGATACCTATATACATATGAACATAAAATTTTCTTTTGCTCTTTTCCATGTGAATTACACCAGTGGTTGTCTAAATTGGTAGGCAACCAAGGTACGTGGAAGTTGGATAACCATATTGTGTGGACTCCAAAGTTGGTAAGGCACCTGGAAGCTTCAAAAAATAAGATCGTGAGGGTTTTCGATCACTGGATCGATAGCATTTTGGGTGGTTTCATCACTGAGTTCGCGATTTGCACATTTGTCAGTTATAGCAAAGCTGAACGACATTTTTTCAAAGGACCAAGAGGTAAGTATCTAAACTCCCTGAAAACTTGGATTAAAATGCTATTATGCAAGAAAAGGGTTATGCCATTGAATTAATGTTTAGAAGAGGTTTGATGGGAACTACACGAAGTGGAAAGACATTCAGAAGAGATCTAGATTTAGGTACTGAGTACAACCTTATTTTGGGAGCATCTGATAGTGACGAAGAAAGTAGTGTTCTGAAGACACCTCTAGGTGCGTTGCAGATGGTAAATCAGGGTATCGCATGAATACCACATCCATCCACTCCACCTCAGCCATCACCTCCGCATCACACACCTACACCTCCACCTCCACTATTTAATATGGCAAACACTATGAAGATGCCTGTATTTAAGGGTCTGGGGACAAAAGACCCTGAGCAGTTTTGGTTTGTAGCAGATGTTGTGTGGAAGTCACAACAGATTACATATGATGACTTGAAGAAAGCACAACTGGTCACAACATTGTAAGATCGAGCACTAAGTTGGTATATTAAGTATTGTTTGACCCATCCAAATGTGACACTAAAAGAAACGAAGGAAGCACTAAATAATGAATTGAAGAAGCCTAAGTCGCAAGCCCAATTAGTAACATAGGTCAAAAAGATTCAACAAAAGGTGAGTGAGTCTGCGTGGGACTTTGATTAGAGGTTGAAATGTCTGCTCCAGCAGGCTAATATGTAGATCACGGATGACCAACACAAGAACTGGTATATTGCCTTGCTACTACCCACTTAAGATTGCCACTATCGCACCAGTGGATTGGAACACAGACTAAGGCCCTAGAGATTGCTATGAAATTGGAAGCCTCCTATTCAAGATACAAATATGGGAGTACAACAAATTCAGTCACAACTGGCTAGCCTGCATATGGAGTTGTAGAGCCTCAAGAAGGGAAAAGAAGTCCATAATGAGGTTCGCGCAGAAGTTTGGTGTTTGAAATGTAAGATCCATGGTCATGATAAGGACCATTGCCCTATGTATCAGAATTATCTTGTTGGGGAAGGTCTTGTCCCTCTGAAGCTAGAAAACACCGCGAGAATGACAAGAAAACACACCAATTGTCATTTGCTACAGAAGTTTGGGCAGACTCTCCAGGCGTTGATCTGTAATTTCTATAAGTTTGTGGGTCATGACGAGCACAATTTCCAAAGTTATGAATTTATGATGGACAAAACACCAACATATAGGGTACAGATCAAGGCTCGTCCTTAGGATCAAATCGTAACTACAACACGCAGAGGGTTTCAGGGACGAGGAAGAGGAGCTGGAAGAGGTCATGACCAGATCATTTGTTACAGTTATGGAGAACCAGGTCATTTTTCATGAGATTTTTAGAATCCAACGCACCCTCATGTCAATATTGTTGCCACTTTGATCATGTCATAGAAGATTGTGTCGTGCTCATTGCGAAGATGCAAGAAAAGAAGACCCAGACTTAGCATCCTACCCAGAACATCCAGATGATGAGATCAGAACTGCGTGAAGAGGGTCTTAGTGTTAATATCGTCATGTGAAATGACATAGCTACCGAGGAGGATAAAGGAAAGCAGCCAGAGGAAAACGTATGGGTTCGCAAGGCTGCTAACAAGGAGGTGGGATTCGATGTAAATAAAGTAAAGGAAACATTTATGGAAGCAAAAAGGAGCTTCACGGATGTAGGAGCTTCTACATCAAGGACTCAAAGTACGTGAACGGGAGAGCTTGAAGACATCAGTACTGTGCAGGAGGTAGATCTCTCATTATTAGCATCATTTTTACAGACCTGCATGAAGCTCCTAAGGGATAAGAAGGTAGTAGAAGGGCTGCAAGAATTAATAAATAACTGCACTGGCAAGAATAAGCCATTGTCGAAACAGTGCGCGGTACATAAGGTGGAAAAAAACAAGAAAAGGACTGGTTGTGAAATGAGATTCATTGTCCAGATTGGAGAATTTGAAATGGACTAGGTAATTCTTGATTTGGGGTCCGATGCAAATGTTCTGCCGAAGAAAACCTAGGAAAGAATGGGAAGACCAGTGCTACAGTAGTCCTTGATCTAGCTGAAAATGGCGAATCAACAAAAGATTATTCCTATGGGGCACCTACATGGGGTGACTGTGGATAATGAAAGGGTGTGCACCATATTCAACTTTGAAGTGATCAAAATAGTGGGCAACAATAACCCATACCCAGTGTTGCTTGGGATTAATTTGGAATTTGATATGAACATAATTATCAACCTTAAGAAACGCAATATGACATTTGAAAAGAGGGGACTAAGGGTTATTGTTCCATTGGATCCAACTGAGGGTGTGCGGTATACTAAACCAGTCAACGATTATGATGAGGAGGATGATATTGAGCAAATCTACAAGCTTACTGCGCGAGATGACGATTGGACCAACCTTACGACAGATGGATGAATTACGTGGGAGAAGGACAACTCCTGCAATTCAGATTCAAATGTGGAGCTCAAACACTGGAAAAATAGGTTGCATGAGGTATTGTCACTGCGATGCAATAGGCTTACAAAGTCACTTCGATGTATATCCGCTGAGGTACACAACTTATCGTATTATGATGGTTTAGAAGATGTCAATTTATTTCTGGATAAATTTGAAAGGTATGTACCAGAGGAACATCGATACAAGGTATTAGATATCGTGTTGAGAGCTATGCCTCTTAGATGGTGGGGTATGCATAAGAACAATTTTGTAGATTGGAAGGAATATCGACAAATGATGAAGTTGCGGTTGGGTATGTTAATACCCACATTACGGAGAAATATACAGGGAAGGATGACCTGTGTGAGCATCTGGCTTGATGGATGAAAGCATGGGGAGAAGAGCCACAACCAGAATGGGTTCATATATTATGCCATACTTTGGATACGATTCTGATGAACTCGTATCTATAAACAGAGCTTGGACATGGAACTGCAGAATGGGATGTTCTGAAGGAAAGTTTTTTGCTCACTTTTAGCTTTAAAGATGGATTTGAGTGTATTGATGAAGCGTTACAAGAGATCAAAGCTGCAATATTCAGAATGCTTGAAGAACCTGCTAGGTGGGTACAACCAGATTGGAGTACGCAGCTACTCCATGCGCTTGAATGCGACAATGTAACCACTGAGGAAGGCGAAGAAGATCCTAGGAACATCAATATTCATGAGTCAGAAGGACATCACAAAGTTGCAGGGCCTATGGTGGAAGTTCCTGATATTTCACAACCCTTGAAGACCAAGCAGGTGAATATTGGATCGGAAGAGCAACCAAATTTTGCAAACATAGGCGAATATTGGGACGTAGATACAGTGGACAAGGTCATGGAGGTACTACGGGAGTATCAGGACTTGTTTCCCACCAATTTCTCTGATCTGAAAGGGATAGTAGGGGATCTGAGCGTCATGAAGATCACTCTAAAGCCAGATGTGAAGCCAGTGAAGCAGCACCCCTATCGGTTGAATCCTAAGTACAAGGAAAAAGTGTGTAAAGAATTAAATAAGATGCTTGCAGATGGGATTTTTGAACCTGTCGAGGAATCAGACCGGATTAGCCCCATGGTGGTTCAGGAAAAGAAGACGTAGGGTGAGATTCAGATATGCGTAGACTTAAGGAAGTTAAATGACGCTTGTTTCCATGATCCATTTCCTGCACCATTCACAGACAAAGTACTAGAAAATGTTGGAGGTCAAGAAGCCTATTCGTTTACTGATGGGTTCTCAGGGTACCATCAGATCAAGATCGCACCGGAGGATAGGAGTAAGACTACCTTCGATACTGAATTGGGTTGCTTCCAGTATACAGTTATGCCTTTTAGGCTTAAAAATGCCCCTACAATCTTCTCTAGGGTGGTAGTTGCAACCTTTACGAAGTTCATTCATAAGTTTTTGGAGGTTTACTTCGATGATTGGATTGTGTTTGGGTTAGTTAAGAGACATGTTGTTAGTCCTCGCCTCATGCTGGATACTTGTCAAAGGTATTAGATTTCCCTTAATTTGAAGAAATGCATATTTTGTGTACCGTATGGGATACTGTTGGGCCATGTAGTATGTAAGCAGGGATTGATGGTGGACCCTGCCAAAATTGCAGTGATTATTAATCTAGAGGCTCCAAAGAACATTAAACAATTGTGTGTGACGTTGGTACAGACAGGGTATTGCAGGAAATTTATCAAGGTGTATGCACAGATCACTGCGCTGATAGAAAGATTGCTGAAAAAGGATGTGACGTTTTGCTGGGACGAAGATTGCGAGAATAATTTACATGTTTTGAAGGAAAAAATGGTCACCACGCCCATTTTAGTGTTCCCCAAATGGAAGAAGGAGTTCAATGTACATGTAGATGAATAACACTAGGAGTTGTGCTAACCCAACTAGGTGAAGCTGATATTGACCACCGTATAGCATTTGCAAGTTGGAAGTTATCAAAGGCAAAAAATAATTATTGCACCACAGAGCGCGAAGGACTAGCAATGGTGTATGCACTGTAGAAATTCAGGCACTACTTGTTGGGTGCACACTTCAAGATGTACATAGACCATTATGCTTTGAAGTGCCTTGTTAACAAGCCTGTGTTGGGGGGGGGAATATGTAGATGGTTGTTGCTCTTTCAAGAATATGACTTTGAGGTAATTGTGAAACTAGGGCGACTGAATGATGGACCATATTACCTCTCGCGGATTGAGAATGGTGATAAACCTACAAATTTGGAGGAAGGATTGCCTAATGTGCAACTCTTTTTTGTGCACATCGTAGATGATGATTTCATAGACATAATCCAATTATTGTCTACAAGTACAACTCCTAAAGGTTATACAACACAAAAAAAGAAGGAATTGGTGGTCTGGGCTGCAAATCTCTTCATTATTGTTGGACATTTATATAAAATGGGATCCGATGAAATATTGTGTAGGTATGTCCCGGAGTATGAATGACAAAGTATCCTTGCTGAAGCGCATCGAGGGGTTGCGGAAGGACATTATGCGGGAAGAACAACTCTGCAGAAGATTCTATGAGCAGGACTATGGTGGTTGTCTGTGCATAAGGATTCCAAGGTTTATTGCAGGGCATGTGATATCTGTCAGAGAATGGGGAGACCATCGTGAAGGGATGAATTGCCCTTGAACCCGTAGGTTTCATTACAAGCGTTTCATAAGTGGGCGATAGACTTCGTGGGGCCAATTCAACCACTAGGAAAGAAGACAGGGGCCAGATACATCATTACAACGACCAAATATTTAACCAGGTGGGCTGAGACGCAACCTGTAAAGGATTGTAGCGCAACAACAATTGCAAAGTTCATTTTTGAATATATCCTGTCTCGGTTTGGCTGCCCTAAGATCTTGTTGAGCGATAGAGGTTCGCACTTCTTAAATGAAACAATTTATGCTTTGCTCGAAGAGTTCCAGATGTATCACCAGAAGAGTACGTCATATCATCCTCAAGCGAACGACATAGTGGAAGTGTTTAACAAAATCCTAGAAAACGCCTTAACGAAGATTTGCCATGCGAAGCAAAATGATTGGGATGTGTGCATACCAGCTGTTTTATGGGCATATAGAACTACTTGCAAGAATTTGACGGGACAAACACTGTTCAGACTGGTTTATGGATAGATTGCTGCAGTTATAGACATTGCTAATCGAGATACTATGGAAGAATGCCTCACGTAGCTCATTGAGTTGGAGGAAGATCTCTTCTTGGGAGGTTTTCATTAGCATGGTGTAGAAGGATCGCAAAAAGGTATGGCATGATTGCTATATTAAACAACACACCTTTAAGAATGGAGATTTGGTATCACTATATGACAGTAAGTTCACAAAGCTTCTGGGGAAGTTCTAAATGCATTGGCGAGGGCCATATATTATTAAGGAGATTATGGATGGAGGCGCAGTTCAGCTTGTGAAGCTGAATGGGGAGGTGTTTTCGGGAAAGGTCAATGGGAGTCAGTTAAATATGTATAGGGGTGATCCTGCCTCTGTGTAATGACTATATGGATGTGAGATAGTCTTATACTCCAGGCAGTTGCAATGGAATGCGAGAATATAAACTACATTGCTAGAGGGATGGTTGCGCGAAGTGATTGGGCTATGCAACAAATTAAGGGAAGGCACAGAGGATAGCTGCAATGAAGGAGTTGTGCTAGGATGGTGGGTCCCACACAGCCTGGCCAAAAAGTGACTGTTGGAAGCACTGTAGCTGATTAGATGGCGATTCTTTCGTTAAAAGGAGCTGGGGGGGAGCATTTATGGAGCATATCTTTGGAAATCTACTGCCAAAAACTCATTAATGACCCAGATTTGGAGGGAACTGATGGATTTGAATTCAAATTGAGCTATAAATATGACATGCCACTCCACATTCGAACACTTTGCTTCCTGAGAAATTCCCTTGAGTTGTTGTGCTTTTGTTTGTGTCAAAAGCAGTGTTGTATATCTAATGAAGATTGGGAAAGAATTAAGGAGCATATTTCAAACTCGGGATTGGCAAATTTAACTGACTGGCAACGCGAGATATTCATTGAGAAGATGACTGCAACTCAACCTGAGATGGAGCCGACCCAACCTGTACCTACGAGGTTTCCTACTACAATGCATAGGTCGCCAAGGTCGAAGCCATCTGCTTCCATAGCGGGAGATAAGAAGTAGAAGAAGCCTCAACAAGCACCGGTGCAGCAATCGCCACGGAAAAATCCAACAGACGTCCACCAAAAGGGAAAGATGGATAGGTCCAAATAATCGACTGAGCCCCTGGACCTGGATGAAGAAGAACTGCATGGAGGAATAGAGGAGATTGATGCAGAGGAGGATGAGCCAATAACTCGGCTACCGCTATATATACCTCCAAGAAAAGCCACAACTAAAGTTCCCAAAGATCTAGACGCAGTGAAGTTCATGGTCTCTACACCTTTGCTGCCCAAGAATGTATCATTTGAGGGCAAATTGCTGGCCCATATACCATATCTAAAAATGGAGGATTGGGATTTGGGGAACCATTCAAA
Organism: Pinus taeda; assembly: GCA_000404065.3. Lineage (NCBI taxonomy): Eukaryota > Viridiplantae > Streptophyta > Pinopsida > Pinales > Pinaceae > Pinus > Pinus taeda. Next base: position 17,475 of record APFE031719506.1, read on the forward strand.
GTTCCTGCACCTAGCACTAAACAAATACCTGAAGAAGGTATATTATGAAGAATTAGAGGTCACCTGCTTAGAGTCGATGAAATGGGTGGCTGGAGTTGGGTGCGCGGGGTTACTAAACATGTTGCGGGTGCTACATTTTAGCCATAGTGCTATCAACATAGTTTGTGTGCGTCAAATTTTGACTCTAGTGCATGATGGGTGCCTTTGGTTGGGAGGGTCCATCTCGATCACTGATATGCTAATCCATAGAATAACTTTGTTGCCATATCAAGGAGTGGACCTTGCAGAGGCGTTTCTAGGAAAATCACAGGAGAAAAAGTTGGCAGACCAAATGGAAAGTGATTTTGGTCTGGTGGAGAAGTCGCCTGGATATTCTATTCATTCAATCTCAGATGGTGCGGTGCAGTTTGTTGCACAAATTTTGGCTGGAAAAATCATGTGGAAATGCCGCGCAGATGAAGTACCGACGCCAATAGTATCTTTGGCTTCACAATGCACCAACAGAGTCTAATATAATTGGGCCCAATATTTGTGCCATGAATTTTTGGAAGACTATAGAGAGGCCTATGATGAGGGAAAGACGTTCCAATACGCGTGGTTGTTGTTGCTGATCTCATTGGTGGCATGGAGGATGCCAGAAGAAAGTTAGTTCTCTCAGGATGATTTAGAGCTACCTGAGGCCGCAAAGTTCACTTCACTATGGGTGACTAAAGACCCCGAGCGCGTCATGGAGACAAAGATCTTCTAGGTATTATTTGAGTCAGAACTGAGAATGGTGATTAACCAACGACCAAGGTTATCACCAAGTTTTCATGCACAATACCTCAATGTCGCAAATTTCAAGGCAGATTTCCATAACACACATTTGCACAAAGAAAGAT
>APFE031719508.1:0-19144 GCA_000404065.3 Pinus taeda
GGTAAAAATGGATCATGATAGTCTTAAATACTTTTTAGAACAACTATTATCTTTATAAGAACAGAAAAAATGTGTCACAAATATGTTGGGTTATGACTTTGACATCATCTATAGAAAATGGAAGAAAAATTTTGTTGCAGATGCACTCTCAAGAAAGGATGAGGATGTCAAAGCATTGTTTTATGCTATTTCTATTATCCAACCAAATTGGATAAACGAAGCAAGAGATGAATCGAAGAAGGATGAAGAAGTATGGCCACTTATTCAAAAGTTGCAAAATATCCCAATTCAAAAAATATTGCCAGAAATTGCAGAGGAAGGAAAAATCATATTGGAACCTGGAGCAGTCACAGAAACAAGAACCCAACAGTTACGAAGTAAATCAATTTTAGAGTATCTCATCAAGTGGAAGAACATACCCACTGAAGATTCCACATCGGAGGACAAGAATTTTATATAGAAGCATCAAGAACTACTCAAGCGTTGAGGACAACACTTTTTGAAGGAGAGGGGCATGTTAGGCCCCTATACTACTAGTGTAACCCCTTATTATTATTAGTACAAACCTCCTTATTAATATTGATGTACCCATGTAAGTTGCCCATATTGGTTACTATTGTGCCCCATAGGAGCCCACTATTGTTATTATTGTGCCCTTACATTATTATTGTTATGTAGGCTCTGATTATATAATGACCCCTTAGACTCATATATATAGAAAGGAGGTCTTTTCATTTGTATCATCCAAGAATTGTTAATTTATGTAATATAAAGGAGGTTTCCCCCTCGAAGAGGCTGAATTCTAAGGCGTTGATCTATCTTTTCTATCTTTTCTTGAGCTGGTTTCATAACAGTGAGTCTCCTGATAGTGATGTGCCACCTTTTTACATCAATTTAAGGTTGCATGATTTTGTGTTACATAACGCCATGTTTGATTCCGAAGCCTCTCACAATCTCATGCCCAAGGCAATCATGGATAAGCTTGGTCTGGACATCACCCGGCAATATCATGATCTCTATTCATTTGATTCTATCAGAGTAAGATGTATAGGTCTCATCAAAGACTTGGTTTTGAGTTTGGATCAGCTCCCAATGAAGAATGTTTTGATGGATGTTGTGGTAGCAGACATTCTTCCAAGGTTTGGCATGTTTCTTTCCAGGTCTTGGGTAGCAAAACTGAAAGGGACACTACAGCTAGATTTCTCCTATGCAACGATTCCAGTGTTTGGACAAATGAGGAAATTGTATTGGGAACAAAAAATGAAGTATATGATCACAAGGAAGGAGAAACCAATAAATCATCCAATTAACTATGTACATACAGATTTAGAGTCTTTTGTTTTGTATTCATATAGTTTAAATGATATAGATAGTCAGTTGGTAGAAGCAGATGATATTCAGGAAATAACAGAATATTTTAGAGAAGTTTTGAAGAAAGAAGAACAAGAACAACAGAACACTGTTGGGCAATTAGCTGAAAATAATGGACATCAAGCAGACAAGGCACAACAAACAGATTTCTAGCACTTGCAAGAGGAGGAAGAAGGTTTGTGGACCATGTATTTCGATGGAGCAGTGGGAAATGATGGCGCTGGAATTGGAATTTGGGTACGCAATCCTTTCTTCGCCCCAAACAAAGTCCTTAGTAACATGCGAGTATTCTCTTACAAGTTGGCTTTTGAATGTTCAAATAATGAAGCTGAGTATGAAGCTATGATTGCTGGCCTAAAGATTCTAAGAAAGTTGAATGCTAAGAGGATTTCAATATATGGCGACTCCGAATTGGTTATCAAGCAGGTCATAGGCGAATATCAAGAAAAGCATCCTAGGATGCGGGCTTACCGTAATGCAGTCTTAGAAATTTTAAAATTATTTTCAGAATACACCTTGACGTGTGTGCCTCATATACAAAATAATATTGCTGATTCTCTTGCCAAGGTAGCAAGTAGTTTGAAAATCCCAATGAACTCTAGCAACAAATTCGAAACTCATGTCAAGCATCGTCCAACCGTTCCAGACAATCAGAGATATTGGCAAGTGTTCCAAGATGATGAGGAGGTTGATGATTTTCTGCAAAACAAAGGCACGTTCAAAGAGACCTCAATTGATGAAGAAACTGACTATGGTAAAGGTAATGGTAAAGATGAGGTGCAGATCAATGAAATGGACGTGTTGTAGCTGAAGAATAATGTTATTCCCAAAGGCTTGATACCTCTAGAAGAACTCTTTGATCAAGATGATGTAGCCCGCAAGCCAACATTGCAGCCAACAGAGAAGGGTGTGGAAGAGGTCAATATCGGGACAGTTGTAAATCCTAAATTGGTAAAATTGTCCAAAGCATTGCCGCTAAAGATCAAGGACAAATATGTCAGTTTGATGTCTTCATTTGCAGATGTGTTTGCTTGGGACTATTCTGACTTAAAGACATATGACACCAATATAATTCAGCACATTATACCCATCAAGCCCAATCAAAAACCATTCAGACAGAAGTTGAGAAGGCTAAATCCAAAGTTGCTGCCATCTATTGAAAAGGAAATCAATAGGTTGTACAAATCAGGGATCATTGTGCCAATCAGATTCTCAGATTGGATCTCTAACTTGGTGCCCGTAAGGAAGAAGACAGGTGAGATTCACTTATGCATTGATTTCAGAAATCTCAAAAAAGTTTCATTGAAGGACAACTATCCACTGCCCAAAATGGACCATATACTTTAGCGAGTAGTGGGAGCATCTCGTATGTCACTGCTTGATTGGTTATTTCGGATATAACCAAGTTTCTGTCCATGAGGATGACCGAGACGAGACAACGTTCACCACTCCATGGGGAACCTTTCATTACGCTAAAATTCCCTTCGGTTTGAAGAATGCGGGTGCCACATTTCAGAGGGAAATGGACTTGGCTTTTGCAAATGAGAAGGATGTCTTTTTGGTGGTATATTTGGATGATTTGACGGTGTTTTCCAAATCTGATGAAGAGCACATGCACCATCTTAAAACGGTCTTCTTAAAGTGCAGAAAATATGGCTTGTCGCTGAATCCAAAGAAGAGTTTGTTTGCCATGGAAGAAGTCAAACTACTCGGGCACATTATCTCAAAAGATGGCATCCGTATTGACCCAGCACGTGTGCAAGCAATTCAACAAATCGATCTTCCCTGGAATAAAAAAGAGATACAATCGTTCAATGATAAGATGAATTTCCTACGCCGCTTTGTACCCAATCTTGCTGAGCATCTAAGAGAGATGACAAACATGCTTAAGAAGGACAACCAAGTGAAATGGATGGAAGAGGCTGTAAAATCTTTCAATTTGGTCAAATTGGCTCTTTCCTCAGCTCTAGTACTAGTCAGCCCGGACTATACTCAGGATTTCATATTGTTTTCATTTGCTTCAGAGCATACTATGGCAGCGGTGTTATTGCAGAAGAGAGATGATCATGAAAGACCCATTGCATTTTTCAACAAAGCTATAAGAGACACAGCTTTAAAGTACAACATCATTGAGAAGCAAGCCCTTGCACTTGTGAAGGCATTGAAAGATTTCCAGGTGTATATTCTACATTCTCACATTCTGGCCTATGTTCCTAACGCTGCTGTAAAACATGTTTTAGTGCAGACTGATCCGGAAGGAAGAAGAGGGAAGTGGATTGTAGCCTTGCTGGAATATGATGTGGAAATAAAGCCCACAAAGCTGGTGAAAGGACAAGGATTGGTGAAGCTAATGGCTGAATCAAACTTGCATGCCTTGGACATAAATTTGATCGCTGCTTTGTCCGATGAGAATGAGGAAGAATCATCAATTCAGGTATCTGAAATGTTTGCTCTTTCTCTATGGTATTCAGATATCATATATGTGCTCAAAAATTTGTCACCGCCGCCCGACATGACTAGAAACAAAGCGAGAACACTCAAGTTGAAGGCTGCCAAGTTTTGCATTCTTAATTTTGCACTGTATTGGAAAGATCTCAGTGGCATCTTGTTAAATTGTTTGGTGGAAAAGAAAGCGAAGAAAGTCATGGAGGACTCCCACCAAGGAGACTGTGGTGGTCACCTTTTCTAGAATTCAACAGCAAACAAAATTCTGAGAGCAGGGTACTATTGGCCTACATTGTTTGCTGACGTATACAAAATGGTCAAGCACTGTCATAAGTGTCAGATTTTCAAAGGAAAGCGGAAGTTATAGCCTCTACCACTCAAGCCCATAGAGGTGAGTGCCCCTTTCCAGCAATGGGGATTGGATTTCATTGGCGAAATTCATCTCGCTTCTTCCGGACAGCATAGATGGATCCTCACAGCTACATATTATTTCATGAAATGCATTGAGGCCATTCCCACCAGACAAGCTACAGATGCGGTAATCATGTCATTCCTTGAAAATAACATCTCGTCTCGCTTTGGTTGCCCAAATAAGCTAATCACTGATAACGCAGCAGATTTCAAATCAAAAAGGATGGTAGAGTTTTGTCATAAATATCACATCATTTTGGGTCACTCAACTGCCAATCATCTACAAGGCAATGGATTGGTGGAATCTTCAAACAAATCATTGGTCAACATAATCAAGAAGCTACTGGAAATAAACAAGAAGAGCTGGCATAAGAGGTTGGTAAATGCGCTTTGGGCAGATCAGGCCAGTCAGAAGAAATCCATAGGTACGTCACCGTTTGAGCTTGTTTATGGAGTTGATACAGTATTTCCTTCCCCTCTCGCTGCCCGGGTTGTCAAACTTCTTCAGGAGGCCAGCAGTGAAGAAGATCCCATGCAGAGAAGGTTGAATCAAATGGTCCACTTGCAGCAGACCAGATAAGAAATTTTCAAGAACACATCCAAATTGCAAGAGAAAATCAAGAAAATTTATGACAGAAAGGAAAAGGTGGATAAATTTAAGGTGGATGATGTGGTGCTGAAGTGTGATGCAAGGAATGAGGAGAAAGGCAAGCATGCTAAGTTCGAGAACCTATCGAAAGGTCCCTTCAAGGTTGTAGCATATCGGGGACATAATGCCTTTCTTCTGAACGAAATGAACGGGGAAGATTGTCCAGGAGGGCCGATCAACGGTCGGCTCCTCAAGCGGTACCATTTCTAAGTTATTAATGCTGCTTCCACTGTCACTGTAAATACCATTGTATTTCAGTTTTGTTAGAGTTGGTTAAGTTAGCCTTTAAGTCATTTCAATGTCAAAGTTTGAGTCAGTTTTTTCGTCATTTCAGTTTCATAAATGAGTCAGAGTCCTGTATTATTTGTCAAAGGATGACTCCATAGCCCAATGGACGAAGGCACTGTCTAGCTCATCTAGAGATCTGTTGTTCTTGGCACCTCCAAGGAGCTACCATCCCCCATTAGAGCCAATGTTAGAGTCGGTCTGGTCAGTCCTCCGTCAGAGATAAAAACTCTTTATGTATTTCATTTTTAGGTGTCCCGCTCCATTCAACCAACTGCATTTCGCTAGGGGCATGCCATAATCTAACGGAGAAGGTCATGGTAGTCATTCCCCTTCATGTCTGGCTCCTGCTCGCTTAGGTCTTTTGTTAATAATCATCAAACTCCATGACAGTCAAGGTCTGGTCCTTTAAAGGACAAAAGTCATTTTCTATGTCTAGGTCTAGGGATTCATCAATTTGGTCTTTGAACATATCCACTAAAGCCATGCAGGCTAGAGTGAGGCCCTTACACAGTTATGGTTCAGAGAACTTCATCGTCATGTGGATAGACTTCGACTCTTCTTCAAAACTCTATTTTGAAGAAAAGTCAAACAGTGTCATTTATGAAAAAAATTTCAAAAAATTCATCAGTTGATTTCTTCAAATGCAGTCATGGTTTCCATGGCCAAATGTCCTGGCATGCAATCCCTACAAAGAGTGCCAAAAATTTCATCATTTCAGCTAAAATTTCGAAGGGAAAGTGAAAATCAGTGTGTTTTAAAGTTAGTGAAAAAGTGCCAAAACATAACATTAGAAAAATGGGTTTTCAAGGAAGCAAAAATTAGACCCATCTCTTCCAAGGCTATATATACAAGTTTTTACCAAAACCAAAGGAATTGTGCTATTACAAGCCTTGGAGAAACATTGCAAAGGTGTGAGTGTGCAATTGTGAGCGTTTGAGTGATTTGGAGGCGGTTTCAGAGGGTGCGGCGCACATACTCAGGGGCGCGGCGCACACAAAGCCTGCTCGCAGTTGAAATTTTCCAAAGGCGCAGCACATACCCAGGGCACGGCGCATTGGGATTTGCACACGGCGCACAGAGACAAAGGGCCGAAACAAGTTCCCAATCACTTCCAAATTTTGGTGAAACCTATCAAATTGAGAGGTAGGCCTTACAACATCCCTTGCTCATCAAATTTTGTCAATGATATGATGTTTATATAGATGTTTGAATGCAACCAAATTCAATAAAATCAACCATAAGAAATCACCAAGAACCATGATGGCTAGGGTTGTTAAAATGTGTTGTTAGTGCCAAGGTTTCATTCCACCCATCATTTTCCCCTCACCTATCATTTTTCCCATCCTCCCTCTCTCATTTTTCCTAAAATCCCTACCCTAAACTTCTACCAAACTCTCTCCCCTATCCCTCCACTATTTGGTCAACATGACACCCCAAACCCTACCTTGTTGAAACCCAAAACCCTACCCTCGAAAAAACCCCAAACTCCTCCCATATCCCTAACAAATTTCTCCCTATAACCCCTATTCCCATTACATCACTCCCTTCCTAATACTCCCTGTTTCATTGTTCCCCTTGGTAATAGATATTACAAAGGCACCCAGCCTCACACCATCATCAAAGGGCAGCCTAATCACAGTCCATACTACAGTCCTGACATCACAGCATTCGTCAGAGTATGAGATGGAAACACAAAATGACTCTTCCTCAGAAGAGCAGGCTCTGAAGAGACATCACAAGAGTGGCAAACATGTTAGGGACAAGCCCACTACCCTCACTGAATTACAAGCATGCCCTCTTGCCATGTCATGTTTCCAGCACCTAGCATGTTTTGAATTTTGTAAAAGGGTGGCAAATGTTAGAGTTCATCATGAGTTGGCCCGTCTATTTGTGATTCATCTACATGGAGGTCAGTCTATCTTGGCCAGGGTCACTTTCACATTGACACCTGAAGCTATATCAGTGGCAACAGGTATACCAAATGTTGGAGAACATTGGCATAAGAAGAAGAAGGTAGATAGGCAACACTATGAGCCTTACATCAAAGCCATATTCTTGAGTTAGCTCACAAGAGTCTTTCCCTTGAGATACTAGAAAGATGAGTATGCTCCACTCATGAGATTGATCATGAAATACTTCAGCTGTGAGGGGAGGTTCTCTCGACTATATGCCTATCACATCCAGTTGCTCATGCACTTTACCTGGGTGAGGATGATGAACCTCCCATTTTCCATATGCAAGAACATAGAGAGGATGAACACCTGCATGCTGCATAAGACCCCTCAGCAGCAACTTAACAATGTGTTTCACTTTGCTCTTATCCGGATTTTGGTAGATCATCTGTTGGGATTGCAGGGCATTTCTTGGGAGGACTTCATCTCCCATGACTTCTTCAGCACATCACAGGTACTATCAGAGCCAGAGCAGGAGATGGGTGGTCCTTCTCATCAACATGAGCACCATGAGACCACTACAATGCCAGTTTTTGTTACATATCAGAGAGGCAGTAGGCACTTGTTTGCAGCAGCAAAGCGAGTGTTATCTCCACCCATGATGGAAGGGGCCTCGCTTCCGGCATCATCGACACAGGTACTGGACGAGGGCAAGAAGCCCGTGCATGATGAGGGGCCATCAAGTGTACAGGAGACCGATGTCATCCTCATTCAGGATGATGAGGCAGAGGCGGAGAATGCTCAACTTAGGATGACCATTCAGGAGCAGGACACGGAGATCCAAGACTTGATACTCAATGTGGAGAGGGCCAGATGGATCATCAAGTATCTGGAGCAGAGGAACAAGTAGCTTGAGGACCAGTGTTATGCTTCTTAACCTGCAAATGATACCCAAATACAGAATATGCGAAGAAAAGAGACCGATAACACTAGAATATGCGAAGAAAAGATATCCAGAACACAAAATAGCGAAGACTTTATTATTCAGAGAGTAATGTTCACTTGCCTCTTCGAGGGGGCAACCTCCAATAGAGCAGAGCTCGATTACAAAAATAAGACACGATGCTCCTTGCAGGGAGTTACTATCCTTTATATATGACTCCTACAAGTAATACCACGGGTCAATACCGCTTATTACTAATACCATCTATCTAATACTACGACCCATTTGCAACTAACTGTGGTTCCTTTATTAATTGCGAATTAACCACTTACAATTATTAATATGGGCTTTATTGACTCTTGACTATGACGTGGTCCCATTACATAGATAAGAGGGTTAGGGTGGGACCCTAACACTGATAGGGGAGAAATGATGGTCATCTACAAGCTTCAAAGTCACATCAAGTGAGCTTGAGCCACAACCTGCCATACCAGATTCAGAGTTGTAGCGAGAGACAAAGATGCCCCCGAGCATGCTTTCAGTTGCTAATTTGGGAAACTTCCTCTAGCAGAATACCTCAGCTTCTTGCCAGTTTTGGAATAGTTTAAGGAATAGAATTGGGGACACTTCCTCTAGCAGAAGACTTCATCTTCTTGCGAGTTTTGGAAGAGTTCCAGGAATTGCATTAAGCATTCCAGAGTTGTTGGTCATCCTTAAACCATCACAGGTTGAGACTTCACTTTCTAGGTTGAAGCTCTTCCTTTTATGTGGGGTGAGACCTCCCTTTATTGGTTGAAGGTTTCCCTCTACAAAACATCAGGAGCACTTCCTCTAGCAGAAGACCTGAGCTTCATGCGAAACTTGGAAGATTTCTAGGAACTGCACTAAGCATTCCAGTGTTGGTGGTCATCCTTAAACCACCGTCCCTTATACCAACATTTCAAAGAGCACATTGAGCCTGGTGCTGCCATGCATTTTTGCACGTTTTGTATTACACCTCTGTTCTTGGACTCATACATAATCCTTCGGATTAAGGGGAGGAATGTTGGACACCTAATCCTCTAAGGGTTAGTATGGAAGTTGAGCAGCCAAAAGAGTCCATGAGACCACTTGGAATATGAATCCAAGGGTCGCACCATGTACTATAAATGTATCATTTGTTAATAATAAATGTACTCTCATGTTTTATCTTTCATATTCTATTGTTTCCATGTGTGTGTTTAACAGAATCTTGTCTCCTTATTAGCAGCTTTGCAAACCCACACATTGGCTTCTGGTAGTTTTCCCTTATCTTCTCCAGTAGCCACATTACTTCAGGTAATAACATTTACACTGTGCCCATCTTCGTGAGGCTTGGACCTCATCATATGGATGTTCTACTTAGGCTATTGGGTTTGAGTCTTCTTTTCTTGCATCTTCACGATAAATACCAGACAATATTCTATGACATGGTTAAACTATCAAAAATATTGACATGAAGGGTGAGTTGGATTATGGCAATCATGTGCAAAATGACCTAGTTCCCCATAATTATAATAGATGATCTAACCACGACCCCTTCCATCTCCTCCTCCTCATTCTCTTCCTCAGCATTTGAGCCCTCAGTGTGCCACATTTGTGCCCTGATATCGAGGATGTGTTGGGTCCCCATAATACTAGTGATTACCCCATTACTATTGTAGTTGTACCCCTTATTAATATTGTTGTGCCCCTATTGTTCCCATATTATTACTATTATGCCCCATAGAAGCCCACTATTGTTATTATTGTGCCCTTACATTATTATTGTTATGTAGGCTCTAATTAGTTATGAACCCCTTAGACTCCTATATATGAAAGGAGGTCTTTTCATTTGTATCATCCAAGAATTGTTCATTTATGTAATGTAAAGGAGGTTTCCCCCTCGAAGAGGCTGAATTCTAAGGCGTTGATCTATCTTTTCTATCTTTTCTTGGGCTGGTTTCATAAAATTTGGTATCAGAGCTTTGGATTCTAGGGTTTCGCTGCTCCAAATAGGCCATCGTGGAATTTTCGCTATAAAATTTTTTTGGCGACGTTTCAGAAGTTGAAAAAATAGCCCATTTGATAAGACATTGTGCTAAATCTCGGGTCCTAATTTCAGAGAATTTTGCGCTATAATTGCGGAGATATGATCTGAGGAAGTTGGTCTTTTTGCAAACTCCTGAATTACATTCCAAACAGGTGACATGGGGAAAATCATTATAATGTTTTCTCTGAGCATTGGATCGAAATTTCGTAAAAAGGTGCAGAAAGAGGACGGACTATAGTTTCTTCTATATATTTTTTAGAGCCAGAGGTACATCAGAGGCAATATAGAGCTCCTACAAAGTGAAAAAAGGTGTGTATAGTTTTTAAATGTTTGCTTAAGCTTGGTTTGAAATTTATTTTGAAGGAACCATAGAACTATTGCACTAGCCTAAATGGGGTCTAGCAACAATCGAACAATGCTAACACACAGGTTCCTAATTGCAAAGTAAAGGTCAATGATGAGAGTCTACCTCGAATCCAATGCTTATATTCGTAGAAGAGTCTTCGCTTTCGTTCTTTCGCTTCAGCTGGTCACAATCCTCACGATCCTCGTGACTAGACACATGCACATGCAAAGAATAAGACAAACACAAGCATAAAATCCAAGAAATGCAACTATGTATCAGTCAGAAAGGATACAACTCAAACATCATTATAAAGACACAGATCGGAACCATAATGATATTCGTCTATTATTATTGATAAACAAAAGAGAATACAACCAAGTTCTAACGTCAAATCCTCCTTTGGCTGGGTGATCAGCAACACATGCCTTGCAAAGCTTGTAAGGGATGGGGAACAAGCCTCTCTCTCCTTTATTACTTGGACATGGATCTCCTCCTTAAAGATATAGCCTTATGGGAATGAACAAGGCCTCTTGTAACATGAGCTTAGCAATTCTCAAACTTTGGGACTTAGACTTGGGAGCTTGAAGAGTAGAATTACTAACTAGCTTGTCAAAGGGAAAAGAACAAGCTTATATAGAGGTAGCAGGAGTAGATAAGACCATCCACTTGATCCATGTGATTATCCTTATCATTAGGAAGCTTCCATGAGAGGAGGAGAACTACTTCCCTCCTTGGGAGATACGAAGCCCAACTGAACTAACTCAAACTGGAATCAGTTCATGGATAGGTTAGAAGGAACCCTCAGAAGTTCGTATGTTAAAAACTTTACCCAGCTGGGTTGGCATTAGTGCGACTCTTAGACAGAGCGCCAGCTGGCGCACCCTCTTTGGAGGATTTCCCCCATTGGCGCGAGTGATACACTGTGGAACAATGCCAATGGAGAAAAGTCTATATTTTTGGGTATTTTGCAGAAGGTGTGTTCAGGGCATATGGAGTACATACTCTAGGGGATACAATGCAGGTGTTTTCAAGTTATGTCACTTCTCACAGGTCCCAGAATAGGTCCTCCAATGTACAGGAGAAGGGATAACAAGGATGGTGACAAAATACTGTGTAACAGTAAGAAACCCTCTCTTTCACATCTGAGGGTATTTGGATGTGATGCATATGTATATGTTCCAAACGAGAAATGAACCAAGTTGGATAGTAAATTTGAAAAGTGCATATTTATTGGGTATAAGGATGGTTTAAAGGGTTATAAGCTTTCTAACCCAGTGACACAGAAGGTTGTCTACAACCGAGATGTGGTGTTCAGAGAGGTGAAAGATGTTATTAAACATGAAGTCCAACCAAAGGAACCTAAGAAGATAGAGTTTGACCTAAAGGAGGAAGAATCACACTCTACAGCAGAGGAGGAATCAGAAGATGAAGAGCCACAAACTCTGGCTGTGAGAAGATCATTTTGAGAAAGAAGGCAACCTGAAAGGTATATTCCATCTGCTTTCTCTTCAAATTGTTCTTTATCTATTACTAACTATGATCCCAGAACTATGAAGGAAGTAGTAGATTAAGAGGATGGAAAAGTCTGGAAAGAGGCCATGGTTGATGAAAAGGCATCTTTGCACAAAAATGAGGCTTGGGATCTGGTGAAGTTGTCGGCTGGAAGGAAACCCATTGGTAGAAAATGGTGTTCAAAAAGAGGACAAATGTAGAAGGAAAAGTGGAGAAATACGAAGCTCAGTTGGTAGCAAAAGGTTATTCCTAGGTGTCGAGAATTGATTTTGGTGATATTTTTTCTCCTATTGCCAAGGTAACTTTTATTAGATTACTTTTATCTCTTGTTGCTGCTTTTGATTTTAAGGTAGAAGAAATGGATGTGAATACATCATTTCTTCATGGGGATCTGGAAGAGGAAATATACATGAAGAAACCTGAAGGCTTTGCAGCGAAGGGTAAGAAATAACTAGTATGCAAGTTAAAGAAGTCTCTATATGGGTTAAAACAGTCACCAAGGATGTGGTATCAGAAATTTGATACATTTATATGGTGACTTGGATTCACTAGAGGCAAAGAACCTCACTGTGTGTATTTTAAATTAATTGGTGACTGTGTTATTTATCTGGTCTTGTATGTCGATGATATGTTGCTAGTTGGAAATGACAAAGAGCTTATCCAAGATTTGAAGACCCAATTGTCCTCCAAATTCGACATGAAAGATCTTGGTGCTGCAAACTATATTTTGGGCAAGGAAATTAAAAGAGATCGGGAAAAGAGGAAGCTATGGTTAAACCAGAGGAAGTATGTCGATACAATACTGCAAGATTTAATATGAAGGATAATAAATCGGTGAAGGTTCCTATTCCTCTAGGCCTGAGGTTATTTGCTGAACAGTGTCCCAAGAAACAAGAATAGGAAGAGGACATGTCTCGTGTTCCATATGCGAGTGTAGTCGATAGCCTCATGTATGCAATGGTCTGTACTAGACTAGACATTGCACATGCAGTGGGGGTATTGTGCAGGTTTATGTCAAAACCAGGAAAGGAGCATTGGACAGTAGTGAAGTGGGTTTTCAGGTATTTGCGTGCCATTAGTGATTATGGTTTGTGATACTAAGGAAGACTAGGATTGGACAGAGTGTTGGATATATGTGGCTTTGTTGATGCGGACTGGGCTGAAGATCTATATCAAAGAATATCTACAAGTGGTTATGAGTTTAAACTATTTGGAGGTGCAGTCAGTTTGATGAGTAAGAAACAATCTGTAATGGCACTATCAACTACAGAGGAAGAATACATGGAAACCACTCATGCAAGCAAGGAAGTAGTTTGGTTGGAGAGATTGTGTTCAAGTATGGGGTTAGTACAGGAAGCTATAATGATAGACTGTGACAGCCAAAGTTCAATTTTCTTGGCAAAGAACCCTGCATATCATTCGAAGAAAAAGCACATTGATGTTCAGTATCACTTCGTGAGGGATATGATAGAAGATAAAAAGGTGTTGCTAGTAAAGGTGGACACTTTGAAGAATATTGCAGATGCCTTGAAAAAATCTGTGAGCTCTGAGAAGTTCTCTTGGTGTAAAGAGACAATAGGAATTTCAGGGCTAATAGGTGGTTTGAAGGGCACCCGTAACCCCACTTTATGGGGTCTGGGGCAGCGCCCCGGAAAATTTTGGTTTTGGACCCTATGTTAGGTTGGGCGGACCCACCTATGGTTTTGTGCATGATTTTCACACATGCTTTTTGGACACAATGGTTTTCGGTCAATGGCATTGGATGCTTCGGCATGTATAAATATGTATTGTAACATTGAAAGGAACAAAAAAAAAAATGAAAAATCAAGCTGGTAGTCCCAGTTTTGGGATGCAGGGGAAAATCTCTGTGTATATGTGTTTTATGTGTTATGATCTCACATTGTTTATTTTTCATGTTTTAGAATTCGTATGCAGGTAATTTTTGTATGGGGTTAAAACCTACAGGAATACGTCTCTAGCCTAGACTTCTAGATGTTGTGCATTAGGTACCAAAGTGTTTTTATGTTCATTGAGGTTTATTTTATAGTTGATCTTTCTTAAGAAGTTTGTCCTTCAAGGTTCACCACGTGATGTAGATGTACAATTCCTAATTATGCAATCTAAAATGATAAACAGTTGTTTATTTTCTTTTAGCAATGAAAATCCTAGCTACTAAGGAAGGAAGAGTAAGATTCTTTCAACAAAGAGTAGAGAGAACACACTAAATGCACATTTGCTAAATCAATTTTTGCATGCATTCTAAATGCAAATGCACATGCATGTATTTTTTTTTATATTTCCTTAATGTGAGAATGCCAAAAAGAAAACTAAGTATAGATCTGAACTACTTTTCTTCAAAATGAATCTTTAGCCATTTATTTTCAAAAAACGAAAGGAAGACTAAGATGACACTTTCAATTTCGAATGGAAAACTTCTTTCGACACTTCAAAACAATTGACAATTCAAATCAAATATAATGGCAAAAGCACAACCAACTATCTAAAAGAGGAAGACTTTATGACACTCTTTTTCTTGACTGAAAACAACAGTTGTGACACTTTCGAATCAAAAGACAACAGTTCGATTAAGCTACTTTTTGCAAAGGAGGATTGTAAATGATGAAAAATACATAAAAACATTCACAATTCCTTATCAATGGAGGCTGAATAATGTAAAGGAAGAATGCTTCAATAGTGATATATTGATCATAGGCAGCAAAACTACTGAATAGAGCTGAAAATAATGAAGAAAAAACCAAAATCCAGAATGGGAAATAGTCTCATTCAATCATCACAACTATCCTTAAGGGAAACAAGGATGCATCTCACCTGCAGCACATGGGAGGTGTGATGCATCCAGACTGTCAATGAGAGATAGTGCGATGGTCTAGGGATGAGACTGAGCTTGGTTTTCACCCACAGTTTGAAACTAAGTTCAGGGATTTAGGCCGAGCTTATAATAGACATTAAACACAAAGTATAGAGGTATGATCTAATGAGGTTATTGAGCTACCCCCAGGGAACTTAGGATATTTGCCAGTCAGACGTTCAGTTCATAAACCAGCCTGGAGATTGACTGAAGTAGTGTTGATCTACTTTGCAGTTGCATAGAAAAAGCAGTTCGAAGGCTAGCTGGCTTAACTTCGGGCTCCGTCTGTAGTTTATAAAGCAAACAACATTAACAAAAAAAGAAACTATTCGCTCCCTAGTGGAGTCGCCATTTTGTTTCTGGGAAAACTAGTGTCTATTCACATCTGCTAGTCCCACTAAGATAGGTAGCTATCTTAGAAACAAACAATTCAAAGTAACTTGTGTTTTCCTTTATGGGAGATAGATGAGAGAGAAGAAGAGAGCACCAACCTTAGTCTTTCACTTGGCTCCTTGCTTATTTCCTCTCTCCTTTGATAGAGCTTCACCACTCCTTTCTCACTTGTCCCACTTTAAAGAACACCTAGAGAGTCAAAGCAACAAAATACCATCAAAGCATAGATATCTATGATACCGTAAACAATGTAGAACCAGATGTAAATTAACCATACAAATGCATATACAAATACAAGATTCAGAAATAAGAAACAATATGGAGGAAAACTCAAATAGCTTTATTGATAGAAGTAGAAGAGAGGATTACAACCCAGCTGTCTGATCCAGTGCCATCCTCCAAGCATGAAATCCCGCTTCACCTCATGAGAAACTAGATCACCCAACAATACAATGTTTGACTGAGAAACCAACAACACTTCCTTACAAAATACAAAATTCTAGCATATGGATCTCTAGAATGAGGGATCCATATATAGATATTTGCACGGGGTGAGTGAGCTTATGGGATTTTGATTAGTGTCATTTCACTGATAGTTCTTGGTTCCACTTGGAGATTTCATGATCTCTTACTCATCCATGGGTGAATTCAGAGAGGCAAGGGTCATACGAGTAATTTCTAGAAGATTCCTTGAGTTTCCACCTAGAAAACTCCCTCTGCCATTTGTCTGATCTTGCTCATTACACCCTACAGAAGGGATTTTCAATATGAATCGCACCCCTTGTGTGTAATAAGTGAGCTGCATCGCACCCTCATCATGGAGCAGTCTGTATGGTCCAGTTTTGACCAATTCTGAGTATTTTTTTAGGGAGAACTTCTGGGAAATCATGTAATTAGTTGACCTTGATCCTTTAGGGTATGAAACAACACTTTTAGGGGTTTAAGAGCCCTTGGTTTATTGACATATGTGATTTTTGTTGTAGTTCCCAAATATGTCTATAACAATCTGTAGCTTCCCCTCTTTAATTTCAAACATTGACATTAGCCTTGCCTTATTGGTGGGAGGGAGCTTCAGGTACTGAGCATAAGATTGGGCCTTAAGCCTCTTATTTCTTGCTTTGACTTCCTTGTACCTATCTTATGTCCTGGTCTTTGTCAGCAGGCCTGCTGAAGGATGATAATTCCACACTAAGTTGCCTTTCCAACATCTGAGTCTGAGATGTGGAAGGCTCTTCCATGCCTTCAGATGGAGTCATAGGCATGCTTCTATTTACCTCTACATGGGTTACCTATGTTGAATCTTCTATGTACTCCTTTTCAGAGGCCAGATTGAGCCTTTTCCTCTTGCTTGATTCCTCTTTCAAATTTGAGGTGTCAATCCCTGATGTGGAAGATTCCTCTATGTTTCTCTTTGGAATTTTCTCCTCATTTCGAGGAGTCTTCATGACTAGATGGGTAATCATGGTTCTTTCTTGCACTTGTAGTACCTGTAGAAAAGAGTTGTCATCAAGCTGCTTTTCTAAATCTATCAGAGCATTTTCTACATGTACTCTGGTGTTGTCTTGGTCTACTAGGGTACCTTCCACCCATTCTATTTTGTTCATATATGTCGCTATTTCTGGTATGGGGTGGTGGATGAAGGGTCATAGCTTGACCTTTTTCCTTTCGTTGGTAATGAATTCTAAAGGGTCATATCTCCATGCAAAACTCCTTTGGAACTTCATTATTTGTAGGATTAGGTTGGCCTATTTACCTGCCTCTCTGGAATTCCATATGAGGGGACCTAATTGATCTTTAATTTTAAAATATGCCTTCTTATTGGCATTGATGAAGTTGACTTCATCTACATTAATGATCTTTCTATAATATTCTAAGGCAATCAACCTTATGGGGAGGTACCTTGGAAAGTTATATGGTGCAAGCATGCAACCATATATTCTGATGTATGTATGGCTCTGATAAAGGTACCAGTCATCAACTATGGTATGCTTGGAAAGCTAGAGGACTCTTTATTTTTGGGCTTATCCTAGTTGGAGGATTCCCATTGAGCATGGTCATGACTAGAAGCACAAAAGAATCTATAAAGTCTGAGTAGGTATATGGTGATCCAAACTCATGGAAAAGTGGGGTCCAAAAAATAACAAATATGAGCTAGCCCTTGGTGTCAAGCTTTTGAAGGGTAAAAGGAAACTTCTCTGACTGATAATATAGAAATAGATGGTATAATACAGAGGAGTATTTGAACACCCTATGATTTCCCATTCTTGTGAACTTCTTATGTATTCTATCAGCTATGAGTGTGGCGAAGTCATATATAGTTGCAGGAGGTTGTCCTGGGGTATAGATGGACATGAAATCAAGAATTATTTCATCAATGTACTCACTTATAGTGTAGCCCAAAACACATGATATTGTGGCTACAATGTTCCCATGGAGAGAAAATAACTTATACATATGGAGGGGAGTCCTTAACGATGTGTTTCTCCTCCCTAATGAAATTTTGGAATAACTGGGCCAATTTTGTGGGGCTAAGCTTGGAATACAAGTCCAGCAGGTATCCAATTGAATGTCGGGTTAGGTTTGGCCCTTGTTCGAGCTTCAACATTTCATTAATGGACTTAGTAGTGATACTAAAAAGGACCTTGCGGTCCCAAGACTTTATGGTTCTATGCCTGGGGACGTAGCATGCATAACACGTATGAATAATATTTGGAAAGATGTGGATTTGGGGGAACTAGTATTTGGGAAAATTTCACTCCCAAAGGCCAATATCATCAGCATGGTTAAGGTATTAGTCCCTACTTTGACAATGCATTTTGAGCAGGGGCTCTAGGGTAGTAGTCTCGTTTATTCGGAAGTCCCTGTTAGCCAAGGGAAGATGGTCGAGGTCCAAATGGGGAGTGGTAATGGGTCTCACATCCATGTTCATGGGGGCAGTTATAATTCAGTTCTTGTGGATTTGAATTATGCTCAGGGGTTTTAGCAAAGGTTCTGTTGGATTTTTCGGTGTTTTAAGGGCAACGGAGGTCTTGTAGATGGTTATGACTCAGAGTGTTAAAATTAAAGTAAATTTGATATTTTTACTTAATTAATAGTGTTATGAGGGTGAATTTACTTGGAATTTGACGATGGACTTGGTATTCCATATTTAAATACTTAGAATTGGGAAAAATTGACTATAAATGGTGGTTGATGGTAGCTGCAAAGGTTCGTGTGATTTTGTTATAGACTGATGAATGAGTTGGGCTATCTACAACATCTATGGAGGAATGGTAGAGGTTTGTAAGCAAGTTTGTTTTTTGCAGGGGTTGCAACGAATTTCTTAGTTCTCAATAGCAAATGCACGAAAAGAGTGAAAAGATGGGTAATTAGGCTTATATAGAAAAAACATTAATTTTGGCGGGTTCAATAACAGCACATTATGAGGATACAAAAAGAAACACTATTTTTAGCCAATTGATAAGTCTCAAACAAAAGGGTTCAATAATGGAGCACATTAAGGAGTTCCAAAAATTGAACATAAGGGTAAAAAATATTGCAGAGGAGCATAGGATTGATTTGTTCATAGGGACTTTAAAGGATAATATCGAACATGATGTTCGCCTTTGGGAACCTGATTCATTAGATAAGGCATTTAGGTTAGCAAGAAAAATGGAAAGCAAAATTATGGCAACCAGGAAGCATACCACTCACAACTATAAAGATGGAAGTGTTGTTGTCCCTAGTCTTCCACAACCTATAAGGTTGACACAACAACAATTGGAAGAAAAAAGAGCAAAAGGGCTTGTTACAGTTGTGATAGCAAATACACTAAAGGTCATAAGTGTGCTGAGAAGAAATTATTCTACATAGATTGTGAAGAGGAAGAAGAAAAGGAGCAAGAAAGGTCAAAAGAACAGGATATACTCCAGGAACAAAGCCTAGATGAAGAAAAAATGAATCCGACGATATCTTGTAATGCATTGGCAGGAATTA
>APFE031719517.1:4819-19372 GCA_000404065.3 Pinus taeda
GGGGGGGGGGGGGCGTTGTGTTTTCACCACAATAGATAGCTTTCAATTTTCAAGAAATTTTCTTCAAAAAAAATTTGGGAAGGAAAGGAAGTGGAATTTAGGGATATCACGGGGAAACCATGAAAGATAATCAACTCTAATAGCATGAAAAATCTTCTAAAGAAAGAAAAATCGGGCATAGTTGCACAATTGTGCTCACTAGAGGCTCAAATATCGAAATCATGTATTTCTCCATATCTCCAAAACATCTTGGACAATCATTCCAAGGTATTTGATACACCCAAAGGCCTCCCACCTATTTGTGATCATGACCATGCTATTAATTTGATTCCAGGAATTGTTCCTCCAAACATTAGGCCTTACTGATATCCATATTCCCAAAAGAGTGAAATTGATCGTATAGTTGCAGAAATGCTAGAGGCGGGTATAATTCAACCCAGTCAAAGTTCTTTCTCTGCTCCAGTAGTATTGGTGCACAAGAAGCTTGGATCATGGCACATGTGTCCAGATTATAAGGAGCTCAACAAGCTCATTATTAAAGATAAATTTCCCATTCTGGTCATTGATGAATTATTGAATGAATTACATGGAGAAATTTACGTTACCAAGTTGGATCTTTATTCGAGATATCATCAAGTTATAATGAAGATGAAAGACATTCTGAAAGCAGCATATAAGACTCATGAGGGTCATTTTGAATTTTTGGTCATGCCTTTTGGCCTTACCAATGCACCTTCTACATTTTAAGGTTTGACGAATTCCATTTTCAAACGCTTCCTAAGAAAATTTGTGTTAGTATCTTTTGACGATATACTAATCTAGCTCAAGTCTTGGAAGGAGCATGTTCAACATGTTGACAGGTTCTCAAACTATTGAAGGAGAAATAATTATATTCAAAAACCTCTAAATTTTTATTTGGAGTACTGGAGGTGGAATATCTGGGTCATATTGTATCTCATGAGGGTGTTAAGGTAAATCCTAACAAAATTAAAACCATTAGGGAATGGAAAATCCCTACAACCATAAACCATTTTCGAGGATTTATCGGGTTGATAGGGTATTATCTCAAGTTTGTTCAGAATTATGGGAGAATAGCAACACCTCTAATAACATTACTGAAGGAAGATGCATTTTCTTGGACTCCAGAAACAATTGGGGCATTTGAACATCTTAAAGAGGCAATGTGCCAAGCACCGTTCTTAGTTACACCAAACTTCACAAAAACCTTTGTTGTCGAATGTGATGCCTCAGGAAATGGAATTGGTGTTGTTTTAATGCAAGAAGGAAGACCCATTTCCTTTGAAAGTCGTCCAATCAAAGGAAAGTATTTACAAAAACCTATTTATGAGAAGGAAATGTTGGAAATATTACATGCGCTAAAACAATGGTGACCTTACCTAATGGGAAGACATTTCAAGGTAATACAAATCATGATAGTCTTAAATACTTTTTGGAACAAATATTATCTTCAGAAAAGCAGCAAAAATGGGTCAAAAATGTTTTGGGTTATGACTTTGAAATCATCTACAAAAAAGGGGAAGAAAAATGTTGTTGCAACTGTACTATCAAGAAAGGATGAGGGTGTGGAAGCATTATTTTGTTTTGTTTCTATTATCCAACGAGATTGGATAACTGAAGCAAGTGATGAATGGAAGAATGACGAAGATGTGTGGACACTCATTCAAAAGTTGCAGCAAGATCCCATTACATCTGATACATTTAGCTGGAAAAATGATTCATTATGGTACAAATATCGCTTATATCTTTGTAATAATTCCCAACTCGAAGAAAATATTCTTTTGGAATTGCACACCTCTCCCTTAGGAGGGAACTCAAGATTTTTAAAAGCTTACCATAGGATTAAGAAGGAGTTTTTTTGGGATGGCCTTAAATCTGATATTCAAAATTTTGTGGTGGAATGTTTGGTTTGTCAACAAAATAAAGTTGAGACAATTAAGATCCCAGGTCTATTACAACCTTTATCCATTCCAAGTCAAAATTGGAAGGAGGTTTCAATGGATTTTATCACAGGTTTACCCAAATAGGAAGGAAAGAGTGTCATCATGGTGGTAGTTGATATAACTACCAAGTATGCACACTTTTGTGCATTATCTCATCTATTTAAAGCCAGTACAATTGCTACTGAATTTATGGAAACAATTCAAAATCTACATGGAAACCCAAAGATTATTATAAGAAATAGAGATCCCATTTTCACTGGAAATTTTTAAACGAAATTGTTTTCTTGTCTGGGTACTCAATTAGCTCATAGCTCATCTTATCATCCTCAATCTGATGGGCAAATTGAGATAGTGAACAAATTTTTGGAAGGATGTGTTTGTTGCTTTGTATATGATAAACAAACACAATGGGTCAAGTGGTTACCTCTGGGTGAATGGTGGTATAACACTTCCTTCCATACTACAGTAAGAATGACCCCATTTGTGGAACTTTATGGATATCATTCACCATCCATCACATCATCTTTAAGAGAAAATTCTAAGGTTCAAGCAGTGTAATATCACATCAAGCATCAACAACAAGTTCTCCAAATCTTAAAGGATAACTTCATTGTGGCATAGAATCGAATGAAACAATAGGTATATCAACATCATAGCGAAAGAAGTTTTGATGTAGGCGACTGTGTATTTTTATAGCTAAAACCATATAAACAAATGTCGCTCATGCAAACTAAGAAGGATAATAAATTATCACCAAAGTACTATGGTCCTTACAAGGTGTTGCAAAATATCGGTACTATGGCATACAAATTAGAGATTCTTGCATCTTCCCAAGTGCACCCAGTTTTCCATGTTTCATGCTTAAAGAAGGTTATAGGTGACAAGCTCCCAATTCAAACAATTTTCCAGTACTTGATGAGGAAGGCAAAATAATATTGGAACCTGAAGTAGTCAAGGAAAAAAGAACTCGACATCTATGAAATTGGTCAATTTCAGAGTATATCATCAAGTGGAATAACTTACCAAAGATTCCACATGGGAGAATGAGAATTTTATACAGAAGCATCAAAAACTACTCAAGCGTTGAGGACAACACTTTTTTGAGAGAGAGGGGCATGTTAGGTCCCTATATTACTAGTGTAACCCCTTATTGTTATTGTTAGTGTAGCCCCATTATTTTTAATGTTGTGCCCATGTAGTCCCCATATTATTATTATTGTGTCCCATAGAAGCCCACTATTGTTATTGTTGTGCCCTTACATTATTATTGTTATGTCAGCTCTGGTTATAGTGTGACCCCTTAGACTCCTATATATAGAAAGGAGGTTTTTTCATTTGAATCATCCAAGAATTGTTCATTTGTGCAATGTAAAGGAGGTTTCCCCCTTGAAGAGACTAATTTTTAAGTCATTGATCTATCTTTTCTTCTATTTTGTGAGTTGGGTGTATAACAGGTTCGATGTGCATTTTTATGAAGCAGGGTAAAATTACTCGCTTCACTAAAATGCACGCCCAAGCTTCATTTCTTGGCAAATCTGATTGATTCAAATTGTATACTATTTAATTAGTAATTTTACACACTATTTGGCTTTTAGTAAGTTTATGCTGTTCACAAAATGTTGACACTTTTTAGGGGGGACATCGTGACCTGCATTTGCTGCAACACTTTCATCTACATTAACTTCAACCTTCAAATCGCTAAATTATAAAACTTTAATTGAATTAATGTTGCTTATGAGTAAAAAATATTCTCCAATTTGAATCATTCAATTTGGCCTTGAAATGAAGGTTGGGAATGCATTTTTGTGAAGTAGGATAAAATTGTTTCGCTTCACTAAAATGCATGCCCAGACTTCATTTCTTGGCCAATCTGATTGATTCAAATTTTATACTATTAAATTAGTAATTTTATAGTTACACACTAATTTTTTTCCAGTAAGTTTCTATTGTTCACAAAACATTGACACTTTTGGAGGGACACAACGAATTGTGATTGTTACAACACTTTCATTTACATTAATTTCAATCTTCAGATCACTAAATTAGAAAAATTTAATTGTATTATTGTTAGTTATGAGTAAAAAAATACTCTCCAAGTTGAATCATTCAATTTGGTCTTGAAATGAAGGCTAGGTGCGTATTTTTGTGAAGCAGACCAAAACTTCCTTGCTTCACTAAAATGCACGTCCATGCTTCATTTCTTGGCCAATCTGATTAATCCAAATTGTATACTATTTAATTAATAATTTTACACACTAATTTTCTTCCAGTAAGTTTTTGTGGTTCACAAATTGTTGACACTTTTGGGGGGAGACCACGAACTTTGATTATTGCAGCGCTTTCATTTACATTAACTTCAACCTTCATATCGCTAAAGTAGAAAAAAATAATTGCATTAATGTTACTTATGAGTAAACAAATACTCTCCAAGTTGAATCATTCAATTGGCCTAGAAATGAAAGTTGGGAGTGACATTTCTGCATGGGCTAGTTTCTTTCCTCCTTTCCCAAGCCATGACTTGGCCTTTCTATCTTCCACCATGTCCACCTAGAAAACATTGTTATGAATAAATATATAATATAATAAAATAATACAAATAATGTAAAATAATTATAATTATATAAAAACAATGATTAATTAGTTACTAGTTAATAAAAAACTATGTCCCTTAGGAGAAAAAAAAAGTTAGTAAAAAAAAGAATTTAAAAAAATCATTTAAAAAAAAGTCAAAGAAAAAAAATATAAAAAAATAAAAAATAAAAAATAGAAAACAAAATCCAATAATGTCCACGAGGCCTTGGATAGACGGTGATCAGGTGCTCTGTTAAGAAACTCCTTGATGTGAAGTTACCGGTTCAATTCCATGCCCCGATCGGGGTGATATATTGGACATGATGAAGATGTAGCCGTGCCAAGCTTACGAAAAAAAACAAAATATTATAAAAAACTATAGGAGAAAAAAATTAAACAATATATAATTATACAGTCGTCAAGCCACCATACACAACCAACCTTGACAGCAAATCGACTGACTGGCCACCCGACAAACCCTCCTCCCATGCTCTATCACTACCATTGTCATAGCACACTACCACAATCTTAAACCAACCTCCGCCGACATCAAATATAGGTGATGGAGGTGGATTTATCAAAAAATGTGCACTGGAATTTGCTGAAATTATTTGAGCATGTTACCATCATCCATATGCATCTCCCCATGAAACATCTCAGCCAATGGATGCACGGTTTTCTAGATATGATAAAAACAATTTTCTGCTCTATGTATTTTGGCCTCCTGTAGCATTTTAGGACAACGAGGAAAATGCATGAGAAAGTCTTCGGAATGATGGGTGGATGTTAGAAATGTATGAGGGTGATGGATTGGCTTTGTTCCTGTTGGAGCATCTGAGCACAGGAGGAGAAAGTCCAAGTTTGACTTTCTTTGACTAGGTTTTAGATCAATTTTTTCCTTTTGGTGCTAAATTGTTTGTATTTCTTGCAAAGGTTAGAGATCACCCGGATTCATTAGAGAGAGATACATGGAGCAAATAATTTTTTTTCCTTTTGATTTTTGATTTTTTTTTTTTTTTTTCTAGGCCTACTAGCTACCTCACTAAGGCTTTCAACTAGTAGGTCTGCCTAGGCACCTCGAAGGAGGTTTTCACCTAAGATCTTCTCTTTTTCCAACCCATTAACCACCTCATGGAGGTTTTCAATCAATGAGCCAATCTCATGCGCCTCAAAAGATTTTTTCACCTCAGATTTTATTTTTCCTCTTATTTTTTTCATTTTTTTAATTTTTTTTCTATCCTACTCTACTTATAGTAATACTTCCAATGGAGCCATGTGCACATCAAGATGACAGATAAACTAATTTGTAGGCTTTAAATATATGCTTTGACATGTACCTAAATTTCAGAGACCAAAAGATTTGACTTTGATGATATCAAGCACAGTTGAATAAGAGAGTGATGATCCATCTTGTTGATTTTCTCGAGCCAAACCTCAATATAGATTTGATCCTTTTGACTCTCTTTCTCATCTGGATCATTCTTCATGTTTTCTTCTACCATGACATTCAATTCTTCCTCTTTTTGCAAATTATTCTCTTGAACACAATGTAGAATCTGATGGTAAACATGAGGAAACTTTCTCAATATCTTATTCTGATGTCTACTCTTCATCAAGTGTAGCCCATGGTTCTTTGGTCTTCTCATTTGAATCTTATTTTATAGAATGTTGTCCTTCAATGTCATCAAGAGAATATCATTTTTTTCAATACTCTTCCTGAGTTAAGATGAATACCATTGAGATCAAGAGGATATGTTAGGAAGTGTTGTACATCGGCATTGTAAGTGGGTTGAGTTACTTTCTTGTGTGAGTTTTGAAATGGTGGTATATGTAGTTGAGTGGGAGTGGATATTTGAGATGGATGTGTTTGGGGTTGTGGTTGTGGTGGAGGTGGATGATAGGGATAACATGGAGTTAGGTATGGAGGATATTGCAGAAAATATTGAGGATATTTTGGATTTCTCCCATAAGTTTCTTGCCAGCCTTGTTTCCAAGATTAGTTTTGGGGTTGACATGGAAATTATTTTCAAGGAAAGGGTGTATTCCAATTACTTTTAGATGCATGTGAATAACCTTGAAATTCTGAATTAGGTTCTTGCATCATACTAGTTTGACTAGGCTTCCATGGTCCTCTTGGAGCTACATAACATAGTTGATTTGGGGATTGACTTGCTCCATTGTCCTCTTGGTAAACGTTCTTCAACCTTGCTAATTGTGACACAATATTTTGTCACACCTCCTTTTCACTTCCTATTCCATATCCCGAAGTGCCAAAATGATGATGATTGTGAAGTATATCCATCATGATACACAGACAAAAATATCCCTGAAGAACTAAAGGAAAACTGCCCTGAGTCAATTCTGAATAAGGTTAACTGAAACCCTAAGTTTCAGAACCAACGCATTTTTCTCCACTACCTGCTTATGCTGGAAGGTTGTAGTTCTTTTACCTAGTGTTTTCATCACGGGTTTTGATATGAAAACCCGTGTTGGACCTCTTTTGGCAAGTTTTCCCAAAATGGGGGAGAAGCTTCGGATGCTAGAAACTTCAAGAACAACGAACTAGATATTGGTTTTTGTAGATATGGTCGAGCTCTCCCATTTGGAGCTCTTGATCTTATCATTATGGGCCTTCACCTTTAGATGTGGACCTTCCTCCCTCTTTTTTGGATCCCTAACTCCCTCTCCCTTCCTATAAATCAGCTCCCTTCCATCCCCAAATGGTTGGTCATTGATTTCCTTCATTCCTATACTGAGATTATGCCCAAATGTTGCCCATTCTAACTTGGAGAAGGAGTGCTTGAAGAGTCTTTGCTTGTACTTGGACATCCACAAAAAGGAGGTCTCCAACATCAAGGCATAGGTTGTATGCTTCCCTTTTTAGCTTATTAATATATACATTTGATGTTCACTTTCCATAATTGTGTAAAATTCTTATGCTTTTAGCTTAATACTCTATTAAGTATTTTATGTTTGATATATGCCATATATGCTCTTGTATCTTGTATTTATCTTTGATCTTTCTTGCAGGTAATCGAACGTGAAGAACAAGTAATGAGTGAGCCTAGAAGCGAAGGAATCAAAGTCATATCTAAAGGATTGAGCGATTAGAATCATAGCGAGATAGATCACTCTCTCTTCATTTGTTAAACATAATCTATTAAAGTGTATGTTAGTTTGTTTAGTTTGTTGCTAGACCCACTCATTAGGCTAGAGATATCACCTCTATCTGCAGAGGGGATTTTGTTTCACAAAAAAGATGGCAACTCTACTGGGGATTTTGTTGTGAAGGAAAATCCCCTCTATGGATAGAGGTGATCTCTCTAGCCCAATGAGTGGATCTACCAACAAACTAAACAAACTAACATACACTTTCCTAGATTATGTTTAACAAATGTAGAGAGAGAGAGAGAGAGAGAGACCTACCTCGCTCTAATGCTAATCGCTCAATCCTTTAGAGATGACTTTGATTCCTTGGCTTCTAGGCTAGCTCCTTACTTGTTCTTCATGCCCGAGTACCTGCAAGAAATATCAAAGAGCAATACAAGGTATAAGAGCATATATGGCATATATCAAACATAAACTACTTAAAGATCAAGGAGTTTAAGCTAAAGGCATAAACATTTACACAATTATGGAAAGTGAACATCATATGTATATATTAATAAGATAAAAAGGGAAGTATACATCCTATGCCTTGATGTTGGAGACCTCCTTTTGGTGGATTTCCAATTCCAAGAAAAGACTCTTCAACCTCTCCTTCTCTAAGTTGGAATGGGCAGCATTTGGGTATAATCTCAGTATAGGAAAGTAGGAAATCAATGACCAACCATTTGGGGATGGAAGGGAGTTGATTTATAGGAAGGGAGAGTGAGTTAGGGATTCAAAAAAGAGGGAGGAAGGTCCAAATCTAAAGGGGGAGGCCCATAATGATAATATCAAGAGCTCCAAATGGGAGAGGTCGACCATATCTACAACAACCAATATCTAGTTTGTTGTTCTTGAAGTTTCTAGCATATGAAGCTTCTTCCTCGTTTTGGGAAAACCTTATAGAAGAGGTCCAGCGTGGGTTTTCATATAAAAACCTATGCTGGCAGCACTAGGTCAAATAACTACAACCTACCATCAGCGCAGGTGGACAATGGAACAAAATGTGCTAGTCCTGAAACTTAGGGTTTTAGTTAACCTTCTTCAGAATTGACTCAATGTAGGTTTCCTTTAGCTCTTCAAGGATGTTTTTATCTATGTATCATGATAGATATACTTCACGGTTGTCATAATTTTGGCACTTCAGGATATGGAATAGGAAGTAAACAGGAAATGTGACAAAATATTTTATAATAGATGCCCCCTAAAGCATGATGGTAGAACAGGGAGTGATGGCTAAAATGTTTTACAAGTCAAGGAAAGGACTGAAACAACATCGTTAGGAGACCTGCAAATCAAGAATATGCATATACATATACATATCTGACATCTCTGATAGAAACATGTCTAATTATACATGAATAGGCATCTAATAATACATGAATCCACAATATAATCAAAACCATCCAAATAGAATGAATCCTGTGCGTGGATACACAGTATGGACATAGCCATCTGAATAAAAAGGATCATATATATGGACACACATTATGGTCACAACCATCTGTATAGAGGGAAACATGTGTAAAATCATGAATAACTCATAACTCCACGCAACCTAGATTTTATCAAACAGAATCCAAGTTCTTGTGCTCTGTCTCGACCCAATCAATGTATGAATTCTAGCATGTGAATAGATGCGTCAATGTCAAACATGATAGAAAACCACTTGATTATTGTTCAATGACATAAATCATTAACAAGCACAAGAGAAACCACCAATAATTACAATGGCTCTCAAGGTACAATCATCACAATCCACGTGTGAATAATGAAACTGAAGTCGAACACCCATAGAATCATTTGATCAAAGGCCAATGATGTAAACATGTCATCGAATGTGAATAACTTACCACTGAGGCATGTAAGATACAAGGTACTCAAAGGGAGTTTATAGATCATCTTCCCGAATAATGAGCTGAAGTCGAAAGCAAGTGATCTGTCGAACGAGGACCATAGTGTATCCCACATAATTGACATGAAACAAAGGAGATATCATATTAAGTAAGTTGGATTCCGAACTATGGCAGAAAATCAGACAGAGTATAAGTCATAAAGAACTACAAATAGGACTTCTCTTGAACATATCGGTGACACGACTTCAGATTTTGGCAGCATCTGACTTAACATAGGATCAGAGGTCATGATGACGAAACAGTACAATCAGACGAGAGGCAAAATGGATTTCCAAAACCCAGGAAAGAAAGTGACTAAGTGAGAATGTCCCAAACCCGACGCGAGAAACAGATGAGTGTCCTGTTCAAGAGCGACATGTATCCTTTACACAAAATACAAGAGATGTTCGCTTTCATTCTCCTACTGTTATTTCTAGCGATTACCTCTTTATTTTTACACAAGCTTGAAGAGGATACCATATTGCTGTCATATAAGCTCATCCTTCAGATGAATCCATCCCACTAAGTTTAACGAGTCCTAGGAAGGATAACTCGATCTTGTCATGGTGACAAGTCCCATGTCGTTTAAGTTTTAGGAGTCTAATGGAGGTGAAACTCAACGTCTTTTTCATGTTTAGAGAGTTTGAAAAAGAGGCGAAAAAGAAAACTCCAAAGGTCCCTTTTCGTAGATAGTCTCCTAAATTCAAAAAGGTAGAAAACGATATTAAAGAGAACCTCTTAGCCATGTTGACTAAGGTATTCCTTTTTCGTACAATATTCTATCCCAGTCCGGAAAAGGGTTAAACTTATATTGAGCATGCGTCTTTTCATTTACTTTTATGAGTTCAAAAAGACAAGTGCTCGACAATCTTTTCATATTTTTAGAGTCTGAAAAAGAGCTAAAAGAGGAAACCTCTTGGAGGAACGAGTGGTATAAAAGGATAGCAACTGGTTCTGACCATGATGGAACTGCTCAAAACATGTAAAGGTCAAGAGGTTGGGTAATAAGACCACTTATCACAGTTGTTCCTGAGGCAAAAGGTAAAACAACCATGTGAAAGCGTGTTGTCACCAAAAAATTGATCATCTAGCCTAATTTATTAGATGGATCGAAGTACACCATGTAAGGCCAATTTTACCATAGTAAAATTGCTTTCACTATGAGAAATTACTTGATAAACCACCTTTGTTAAGTAATTTATAATTAAACCCATGAAGAATAATTAAATAAATCACTATTTATTTAATTTTCTTCTAGGAATAATTAATTAAACTATTGTTCAAATATTCCCTGTCATATTTGACCTAATTATGAAAAATCAACAAATAAATTATTAGTTATCTTATTTTTCTCTAGGAATAATTAATTAATCACTAATTAATTATTATTCCTTGTCAAATTTGACTAAATCCCTCAATAATAATTAAATAAATTATTATTTCTTTACTATTCCTTAGCCAATTTCTTGAGATGATAAATAAATCATTTATTTATTATTTCTAAATAAAAGTTTAAATATTTTTTCCCTCCTAACCAAATATACTAAAATATTCCAAGTGGTTACTCCAAGAATGGAGTTAATAATATTTTATGATTTCTCATTATTCGAGGATAAATCAATATTTTGTTATAAATAGGAGGGTTTTCCATTCATTATTCATTTTTTGTTATTTTCATTATTGCACCCACTGTTGTAACTCTGATTATTATCATTGTCACACACATTTTTCTTCCATTAGAGTTCTCATTAATCTCAAACATTTTATTTGTTGGGTTTACACATTATAGAGGAGAGAGACTCTACACAAGCTGAAGATGTTTGAGGATAGCCAAGAACCCATCCCATAGAGGGGGACTAGTAACATTTATTTGTTCCCTTCACAGGTGTTATAATAAAATATATTCTTTGTATATCTAGTTTCCATTGGATTATTGGAGTTAATATTACTGTTTCATTTTTCTATTAACTATGATTGTAGCATAGATGAGGACTTTTGCAGGTTTTGTTTCTATCAGTTGTTGCAGATCTACAATGTTTAGCGACCATTTATATTGTTGAGATTTTTTGTCATCCACATTCTTAAGTGTTTTCTTTTTGTACATATTCGAAGAGAAAACACTACAACAAAATTGGTGAATCCACTGGATTTTTACTTCTGATCCGGAAACCTGAGTGACCTTCATTTTTCAGTTTAGGGTTTCTTCTTTTTTCAGTCTCTTAATGTTGTTTACTAGCATTTTAACCCTAGATCTGTCAAATTTATAACTTCCAGAAGTTTTCTGGTCTTTTCCACAGGTCACAAGAACTAGCCACGACAGAGATGAAAACTTTTTCCAAGACTTTCATATTGGGAATCAAAGAACACAAATCACACTTTTATACCCAAAAACTATGATCTGGAGGTCCATAGTGCACCTTTCAACCCAAAAAGTGTGATCCCCCTAAAATCAAGTCAGTACCTATGATTTTTAGGTTTCCGGGTTTTTGTCAGATTTGTTTATGGATTTTTTCGAGAGTTGTCTACTCGGTTGGTTGACCATTGTCCTATCCCTCTTATGCCTTAATCTACTTTGATCTACTTGTAAAAGTGGAATTTAGCTCCTTCGGGCCTCTAATATGCTTGCACCTTTATAGGAGGAGTTTAGTTGAGTAAGACGTCTAATATTCTGTAGCACTTTCAGCCATATTTTTCCATATTTGTACCCTGTTGTTTCAAATCTTCAAGATAGGTTGTTTCCATCCAAAGTTTTATCTTAAACCTTGTTTGATAATTTTCCTTAGGGTCCCATTAGTTGCCCTAGGTTTTACACCCATCTCCCTATCTTTTTGCAGCGATCTTCCTCTCTATTCTTTTGTTGTTGTTGCACCACTTTCTAGTAGGCTAGTGTCATTTGATCCCAGTCACACTGACAATTGTAGGTTTTAACCCTGTAAAGAAATTACCTGCATTTGAATTCTAAAACACAAAAAATAAGCAATGTGAGATCATAACACATAAAACACATATACACAAAGATTTTCCCCTGGATCCCAAAATCGGGACTACTAGCTTGATTTTTCATTATTTTCCTTTCAATGTTACAATACATATTTATACATGCTGAAGCATCCAATACCATGGACCGAAAACCATCGTGTCCAATACCATGGACCGAAAACCATCGTGTCCAATACCATGGACTGAAAACCATCGCATCCAAAAAACGTGTGTGGAAATCATGCACAAAACCATAGGTGAGTCCACCCAACCTAACATAGGGTCCAAAACCAAAATTTTCCAGGGCGCTACTTCGGACCCCATAAAGTGGGGTTACGGGTGCCCTTCAAACCCCCTATTAACTACGTGGAAAGAATATAACCCCATAAAGTGGGGTTACGGGTGCCTTTCTAACCCTCTGTTAACTACGTGGAAAGAATATAACCCTATAAAGTGGGGTTACGGGTGCCCTTCAAACCCCCTATTAACTACGTGGAAAGAATATAACACAACCCAGCATTCCCCCACTTGTTGTTTTCTTTCCACAGGGGGCTGCAAGAGAGCTTAGTCATTTTCCCAGCCCTGAAATGCCCATTGTCTCTCTGCACCAAGAGAACTTCTCAGAGCTCACAGATTTTGTCAATGCATCTGCAGTATTCTTCAAAGTGTCCACCTTTACTAGCAACGCCTTTTTGTCTTCTAGCATATCCCTCACAAAGTGATAGTGAACATCAATGTGCTTTGTCTTTGAATGATATGCAGGGTTCTTTGCCAAGAAAATTGCACTTTGGCTGTCACAGTCTATCCTTATAGCTTCCTGTACTAACCCAATACTTGAACAAAATCTCTGCAACCAAACTACTTCCTTGCTTGCATGAGTGGTTGCCATGTATTCCGCCTCTATAATTGATAGTGCCACTACATATTGTTTGTTACTCATCCAACTGACTGCACCTCCAAATAGGTTAAACACATACCCACTTGTAGATCTTCTCTGATCCAAATCTCCAGCCCAGTCTGCATCAACAAAGCCATGAATATCTAACACTCTGTCCAATCCTGGTCTTCCTTGGTAGCACAGACCATAATGACTAGTGCCACACAAATACCTTAAAACCTGCTTCACTATTGCCCAATGCTCCTTTCTTGTTTTTGACATAAACCTGCTCAATACTCCCACTACATGTGCAATGTCTGGTCTAGTATAGACCATTGCATACATCAAGCTACCAAATGCACTTACATATGGAACACGGGACATGTCCTCTTCCTCTTCTTGTGTCCTGGGACATTATTTAGTAGATAACCTCACACCTACAGGAATAGGAACCTTCACCGGTTTACTATCCTGCATATTAAACCTCTACAGTATTGTCTCGACATACTTCCTCTAGTTTAACCAGAGCTTCCTCTTTGCCCGATCTCTTTTAATTTCCTTTCCAAAATATAGTTTGCAGCACCGAGATCTTTCATGTCGAATTTGGAGGACAATTGGGTCTTCAAATCCTGGATAATTTCTTTGTCATTTCCAACCAACAACATATCATCCACATACAAGACCAGATAAATTACACGGTCACCAATTAATTTAAAATACACACAATAATCTTCTTTGCTTCTGGAGAAGCCAAGTCCCTGTATAAATGTATCAAATTTCTGATACCACATCCTTGGTGACTGTTTTAACCCATACAGAGACTTCTTTAACTTGCATACTAGTTCTTTCTTACCCTTCACCACAACGCCTTCAGGTTGCTTCATGTAGATTTCCTCTTCCAAATCCCAATGAGGAAATGATGTCTTCACATCCATCTGTTCTACCTCAAAATCAAAAGCAGCAGCAACAGATAAAAGTAATCTAATAGAAGTTACCTTGGCAACAGGAGAAAAAATATCACCAAAATCAATTCCCGGCACCTGGGAATAACCTTTTGCTACCAACCGAGCTTTGTATTCTCCACCTTCCCTTCTGCATTTGTCTTCTTCTTGAACACCCATTT
>APFE031719517.1:20548-42129 GCA_000404065.3 Pinus taeda
AGAGAGGGTTTCTTACCAATCCATACCTCTTGTGGAGTCTTATCCTCCAATGCTGATGAAGGTGACCTATTGACTAGGTAACATGCAGTATCCACCGCCTCTGCCCAGAATTCTTGTCCTAACCCAGCACCACTAAGCATGCTTCTTTCCCTTTCCATCAACGTCTTTTTCATTCTTTCTGCAACTCCATTTTGTTGAGGTGTACATGGAGTAGTCTTCTGCCATGATAGACCACACTTCTAACATAATTCTTCAAATTCCTTACTGCAAAACTCTCCACCGTTATCTATCCCTAGCACCTTTATCTTCTTCTCTGTCTGGTTTTCCACCAGAGCCTTAAATTCTTAAAACCTGTCAAAGACTTCAGATTTCTTCTTAACGAAATATATCCATGTATTCCTTGAGAAGTCATCTATACATGATACATAGTACACAGACTTACCCAATGATGGAACCTTCACAGGTCCAAATACATCATTGTGCACCAGTTCTAATA
The DNA here is from genome assembly GCA_000404065.3 of Pinus taeda. Taxonomy (NCBI): domain Eukaryota; kingdom Viridiplantae; phylum Streptophyta; class Pinopsida; order Pinales; family Pinaceae; genus Pinus; species Pinus taeda. Next base: position 21,045 of record APFE031719517.1, read on the forward strand.
TTTGTTTCGCCCTCTTACTATCAAAGGGGAAACTCACCTGATTATGCTTCCTATATACACAATTTTCACAAAAATCAAAATCTAGAGAGCTATTACTCATACCTTCTACCATACCTTTACCATGAAGTATCTAAAGGCCCTTTTCTCCAATATTTCTAAGCCTTTGATGCCACATCATGGTGTTCTCTCCAGAGACCACTAGATTTTATGTTCAACTTTCAGGAACCATAGAACTATTGCACCCATCAATAACAGTGCTACCTTGCAACTTGTACAGAGTTCCAATTCGAACTCCCCACATCAATACCAGTGCTTCCCGAACCATCTTGCAGGTATCCTTCTCGAACATTATTTTTACACCTGCATCATCCAGCTTGCTAACAGAAATAAGATTTTTGGCTAATGCAGGAATATGTAGAACACCTGGAAATGTTCTAACCCTTCCACCTTGCAACTTCAACTTTACTTTTCCGCGACCAATGATTCTAGCCTTCTTGTCATCCCCCAAGAAGACATCACCACCATCATATTTCTCATACTCGCAAAACCATTCTCTATGGGGAGTGAAGTGAAAGGATGCACCTAATTCAATCAACCATGCCTCATGATCTACATATGTACTTGAAGAAGCCAAGTACACATCCCCACCTTCATTTGAGGTGGTTTTTGCCTCTGCAAAAGGAGCCTCATCAGATCCCTTTCCTTTGTCAAGAGCTTTAGATTTGCAGTCCCTTTTGTAGTGCCCTTCCTTTCCACATTTCCAGCACACCACCTTTACAGGTTTTCCTGGAGATTTAGATCTCCCTTTAGATTTAGATCTCCCACTCGATGACTTATTTTTGTTTCTGTTCTTGGTCCGCCCTTGTACAGACAAGGCATCACCATTTTGGCTCTCCATTTTTCTGTCTCATCTTCTTCGTCAACAAGGATGAGACTATTTCATCAAAATGCAAGGCAGTTGCATTGCTACCTATTGCAATAACCAGACTATCCCACGAATCTGGTAGAGAACACAACAAACTTATGCACTTATCTTCATCTGAAATTTTAATATAAACAGATGCTAACTGACTTAGTATTAAATGCATTTAGATGCTCTGTCACTGAATCTACATCTTTCATCCTCAGGTTATACAACTTTTTCCGCAGGAATAGTTTCTTCACAGGAGACTTAGATTGGTACAAAGTCCCTAACTTGTCCCACAAAGCCTTCGTCATAGCTTCCCTTGATACATTCAACAATACTGAATCTAAGACACACAATCGTATTCTTCTCTTTGCCTTCCGATCCAACTTCTTCCATTCTTCATCAAAAACTCTTGTTGGTTTAGTACCTGGATCTACCGCGATCCACAGGTCTTTATCCACCAACAGATCCTCCATCTTGAGTTTCCACAACTCAAAACTCTGACCATTAAATTTCTTGATCTCTATCTTTCCACTACTCGCCATCTTCTTTCACCGCCAGAATCGATCTCACAGATCTCCCACTGAACAGGTTCTACCACAGACCCGATCGAAACCCCTCAGCAACAAAGGCGTCCCCTTGAAGCCAAAACAACACTGATACCAAATGTAGGTTTTAACCCCGTACAGAAATTACCTGCATACGAATTCTAAAACACAGAAAATAAGCAATGCGAGATCATAACGCATAAAATACATATACACATAGATTTTCCCCTGGATCCCAAAACTGGGACTACTAGCTTGATTTTTCATTATTTTCCTTTCAATGTTACAATACATATTTATACATGCCAAAGCATCTAATACCATGGAATGAAAACCATCGCGTCCAATACCATGGACTGAAAACCATCGCATCCAATACCATGGACTGAAAACCATCGCATCCAAAAAACATGTGCAAAAATCATGCACAAAACCATAGGTGGGTCTGCCCAACCTAACATAGGGTCCAAAACCAAAATTTTTCGGGGCGCTGCCCCGAACCCCATAAAGTGGGGTTACAGGTGCACTTCAAACCCCCTGTTAACTACGTGAAAAGAATATAACACAACCCAACAACAATTAGATATCTTGACCTTTTTAGTGTGTTTTAATTTGATTTCGCCACCAACCAGCACAGTGTTTGCAACCCAGTTTGGGTGGGGTTTAGTTAATTGATTTTATGTTCATTTTCTATTTTTAATTTCAGTTTTTTTCAACAATATTTTTTCTTTTTTCAAACATGATCTGGGCCTAATTAATAAACACACTTGCACACACTTGCCACCTTAAGCGAAGGGCGCTTGGTTTACACCGCCAAGCCAAGACTTGACATAATAAATTTATCTCCCCACACAAAGACAAAGGCATATTGTTGATCTCCCTTCACCATTTCTATGTCACTTATGTCTTACCACCATTGCGCCACCAAGGAATTTGTCATGGAGACTCTTAGGCCTTCATCCCCAATTTCTGCTTGGGCATATTAATCCTCCCCGCTAGGTTCAAGTTCATAGCCCTCCGAGTCCCCATACCGACTCTTCTCTTGGTTCATCTGATTCCTCAACTAACTCTGAGCCTCCTTCATGACATATCGTCACAATGTATGGACCCACAGCTAGTGCAAGAACCCAACTTGGTGTTGGCTCTGATTCTACTCTGGTGGTCACATCTAACAGATTAGTCTCAGGAATCATCTCGACATCTCCCATGCTCCCTTTTATGTTTGGGTTAAGTCTCATGAATTTCAACTAGTTGATAAATGAATCTATACACCATGATGATGGTTGGCCTACTATGTCGAATAAGCTTCCCTCAGACATCCCAAAGTTTGAGGGTAATTCTGGAGAGGACCATACCATCATGTCCACTCCTTCCACATGTTGTGTTCATCCAGCTCCATTACCGATGACTCCATTCATCTTCGGTTGTTCCAATGCATGCTCACTCGAGACGTTGAAAAATGGTATGTAGACCAACCCGCCGCATCTCATTCCATTTTCCCGACACTTGCTAAAGAATTCCTCTCATCTTTCTAGTTACCTATCTGATATGACACTGGTACGGAGATATTGAAGTCATTCTGTTAGTCCTCTGCCACTCGTCTTTCTAATCATGTTCAAGAGAGGCATAGAAGGAGGAGAACATGTCGTGACCCACCCTTAGAAGACTGTGTCTATCTAAATTGGTTCCTTAGGAGCCTTTTATCACCCGTTTCAAAAGATGTCACATCCCATTTTCCTCATATAGAGGAATAATCTCTCCAAACCACTCTGACATATGACCTGATTTATGCGCAATATGGTTATGTGTATACCGTCATTCCAGAGCTCCCCCGTCTTGGAGGTGCCAATGCATTGGGAGCATCTCACATTGTGGATGGTATCATTGGAACCCTTTCACATCCTTCACCATATACTCGGCAAAGTTATGGCTATCTGCAGGGGGGCACCAGTTCCTCCAAAACTTATTCCCCTCCTACTAGCAACATGTTTTCAGGGCCAACCAATGTTCAACTTGTCTACCAAACCGTTGCTCATCCCTATGCATAGTTGAGCGCTCCAACCCCTCAAGCATTAGCACCGCAACCTCCCATGCACCCTCAAACCCAGAAGCCACCGCCCCCCAGGGTCAAGTGTTTGTGTAGCAGAGTACAACCAATCCCCAAAATTTGAAGAGAAAGAATAAGGGGAAAGGTAACAAGGGTAACCATTGTAATCAAGGTAATCAACCTAGTGAACCCCAGGGGAACCATCCTAACACCAAAAACTAGCAACATGATATCCAACCCAAGAAGAACAAGGTTATTCGTATGAACAAGCCTTGTGCATGCTGTGGTGTACACAACCATTATACACATGAGTGTCCTCTCTTACCCCAAATGCGCCAAATGTGGGAAGCTCAAGCAACTTCTAGAGTTCAGCAATCGCCTCAGAATCCTACACCATCTCAACTGACAGTGCTCACAAATCCTTTCCCTTAGCAAGGATTTGTTGCTGCTCAACCTCAGCCAGATCAAGTAGCCCGTCCCCCCTAACCTTCTGGTCCCGGAGACTATGAGATCTTCATGATGAATTTGATGAGGTTAACCCCTCTAATATCAACCTGCAAACTTGGTTGCGTCAATATGACAAGCCATTGAATTCGTCTGGCACTGAGTCCAAAACCAAAGCATCTATTGATCCTCTTATGACACCAAATGGTTCGCTACAGATACCTTAACCTAAAGTTGACGAAATTCCCAAGATCCCAAAGGGAAAATTACATCGTAACGCGACTTCTAACCGAGTTGCCCATACATACAATATAGTAGACGACTTGGCATAATCACCTACCTCCATGTCAACGTTGAAGGTACTCCAGTCATGCCCATCTCAAAATAAATCTCTACTAACTGCTTTGGGTGCAGTAGATCCTTCCGATGATTGTTTGATTGTCTTCCCAGTTGATACATTAGAACATCCCCCTTTACCTTCATTTGTTACTTTCTAGATACCAGTCTGATTCCGTAATTTCATCATCTCCCGATGCATTATTGACGAAGGTGCATCCACCTATATGATGTCTGTTTCCATTTGGAAACAACTTAAGTCACCTAAGCTATCCCCATCCATCATCACTTTTCATGATTTGGAAGGTCACTCCTCCCAGCCTCTCGTCATGTATCGCAATTGTCCAGTGACTCTTACAGGCAAGACTATCCATGTAGATAATGAGGTTATTGATGCCCCTCTAGATTACAAGATTATCTTGGGTCGTAGTTACACATATATCATGTCAGCCATCACATTTGTGGTTTTCCACAAGATGTGCTTCCCCCATGAAGGGAAGATCGTTACCATCATTCAGTTATCATACTATGAGTCAGCATCTGTGACGTCCCCCGAGTCCATTTTCTCGTCAATGTTAGATAATAAGTCTTCAACTCCTCTCACCGGTCTTTCACCTGGAGTCTACAAATATTCCTCATTGTTGGGTTCTTTCCCTGGTCCTCCCCCTCTCATCTTAGAGCCTAACTCTTTGAGTGTTTGCATGTTACAAGAGTCACGAGATTCTCACAAGCATTATGGTACATCTATCAACAGCCAGCTCCTCAGAACCCTGTGGTTATCATCCCAATTTGAGCCATCTGGATCCACCCCCCCAGGACCTTCTCCATTTGTGGGTGCCTCTCCTATGTTCCCACCAGGAATTGTTCCTCCAGGTCTCAACCATCCAGGAGTTGTTCAGCTAGGATATTACCCTACAGCCTAGCTACCTTTCTTGTTTTCTCCTCCAGGAATATTTTTTGTCCCTATCATGGCTTCGTTGGTCCTTCTTAACATGAATTTTGGGATCCCAATATGGTACATTTATCCCCCTGCAAGAATTCCTCCTGGTCAGCTAAGACCTTATCATGCTTTGCCCCAGTTCAACCGATCCCTACGGCCTCTACCGCTGCTCCAGTTCCATCACAACCTTAGTAGGAACCCACTCCTGCTGCGAATGCATCTGGACAGGGGGGTAAAGACAAGGGAAAATAACCTAAGGACAAGGATCCCCAAGCTCCTCCATCCCCCAAGGCCCCAAAGTCGTCACCTCCATGCACTTTGTGTAAATTTTTTGGGCATGCCACTAATGATTGTCCTAAACTTCCTCATCTCAAACCCTTGGTTCATGAAACGTTTCTTGAGTCAAATATCCCTAAGGTCCATGTTATCTTACCAGATCCATCTAAGAAACTCATAATTTTACGCACAAATCACCCTTGTGCCTTGTGCAATCATCATGGTCACTATTCCATTGTTGTCCTTGTCTCGATGAATTTTGTGATTGCCTTAAGTTGCTTCGTGAATATGAGGCCACCCGTAGTGGATCACCTACTCCTCTACCCATGGATTCTGGTACCACTAGTAAACCAGAACAGGGGGACTCTAGTCCCACCATCGTGATCCCTCCCCCCAATTTCGAGATGATGAACTCCACATGCCATATCCTTTCCCTGTCATCATCCTTGAGTTCCTCGCAGGCAAACATTTCTGAGGTTTTTTTACGCACTTCTATCGAACCTCTTTCGATGGAATCCTAGGTCTCAACATCCATAGATCCTCCATCTACTAGCTCTTCATCTACCATTACAAATGATGCGTATGTGAACCTTCTTTCTCAAGTTGATGCACCAGGTACTATCGCCGCATCATGTAGCCAGTCTTCCTCCCGTCCACCCATCTTCCATTCTAATAAGGGAATCATGGAAGCTATATTTACCTCTGATTAGCCTTTCACTTAGGCAAGGGGGTATATTTTTTGGAGGATTTTGAAGGCCATTTCCTTCCTAATTCTTCCGATGCACTGTACCTCAAGAAAATTTTCTCATAGCATATCCCTTTAATTTGCATGTCGTTATTTCTATCATGAAGTTAGGTAGATTGCATCATCTCATATGTTGTCTTTCTCACCTTTCAAATGGATCCATCATCCACACCATATATCGGTCATGCCAATGGTGCAAATCACTTCTCTAGGAATCTAGCCTCAGCAGCCTGGGCCATTTTTACCCCCTTGCATATGTTATTCCTTTTGAATGGCGTGTGCATTGGATCTACCACCAATAACCAGGTGGAATATGATGCAGTGATAAGTTTGTTAGTCGATGCCCTCGCTCATTGCATCCTTCATCATCATGTTCATTTAGATTCCTTGCTACTTTTCATGCAATTGAATGGTGTGTATCATGTGCATAACCAATTCCTATTTAGAAAAATACCTACGAGTTAAGTTGTTGGTACGTGAATTTGAAACCATTACTTTTAGTCATGTTCCTAAAGCCCAAAATAACTATGTAGATACCATTGCAAATAACATTCTAGATTTGTATTTATCACATGTATACCACAGAAGACAACCATAAACACAACACACGGTGAACCATCATCGTCATATAAAATTCATAATCATATTAGGTATCACATAAAACATACAAGTGTTTGGAGACCATAGCTCTAAATACATCTGACATGCCCATAGCCTGTTGCAAAAATAAAAACCAAAGGGACCCACATGTCCCCATATCTAGTCATTGTCTGGCAGATCTCGCGTCAAAGGCTCTGCTCCACCTGCACCTAGATCACGTACTACCTGGTCAGCGATCACCATGTGTCGCATGATACCTCACCACTCTAAGGGAAGGCATGTACACTCATATGTGTATCGATCGTCTAACTCATGCCATCTGCGCTCAGAAACTTCAATCAAGAGTACCTCACACCTATGGTGTAGATCAACGAGTAGCACACTATCCTCTAGACCCTAATGTGATGACGATGTTCCTTGATCTGCAGCCCATGGCACTACAACTCGTCTTGCATATCCTACTGGCTTTACCGGTGTTATGTCTGCATACCACATATCTTACATTCAGTATCATATACATGTGATAAAAATATGAAATGCACCATAAAAATAGCAACTTAACACTTACCATCTAGTCCCCATGCTCGCCCAGGTGGAAGTGGTAAGTCAGGATCACCCTTGTAGTTCATCCCGCTATAAGGATAATCATAAATGTAGAGGGGCATCTAATCCCAATGTGCAAAAAATTCGGGTCAGAACACCGATCTGACTCCCCCTCCTCCTCCCCCCATAGTAGGTTCCCCCAATAGCACATCCTAGGTTCCTGTGGGCCCCCATCTCAGATATGTACATGAGGACAGATGGTGGGTATCTTATCAAAGAAGATTTTTCACAACACTATACCAAAATCATAGTCATAGTTCACCTATGTTCTGCATAGACTTAAATTTCATTTCACAGATGACAACATCATCTGGGCCCACCCATAGTAGGTTCAGGCCAAAACACTCTCAACTAGCATCATATGCCCACCAGTGATGTGGTGGAATGCTTGGCTTCCCAAGACCCGTAGCACAACTATGGAAATAGCCCGTGTCTCTAGCCTATCTAGATCACCAATTGGGATTGTTGTGCCCTTCACATGCACATCCCATGGACAATGGCGCTCCACAAGCTCTATAATGTTCCTCCCACGAGGAAACACCGGATGTATATCCCCCACCACCCCTAGGGGAGGAAGTCCAGTCAAGAAATAAATATCCTATAGTGTGAGCTCAATCGTGTGCCCCTACATGAAAAAGACCTCCTGGTCTAGATCCCAATAGCTCACAATCCTCAATAGCAAGGGCTCACCTACCCGCATCAATGGGTTCTCTACCAACTTGAGAACCTCATAGCGAGGTAATGCCCCTCGAACCCCATGATCCCTCTGAATCTCGGATCGAAGGGTATCCAAGTCTCGCTCATGCCAATTGATTTTTCAACTCTGCCATGTCTACAAAACATAACATGTCTTGTCAGTTCAGAGAAGAAAACATTGGTCTACATTAATCAACCTACAGCCCCCACTAGGCTATCATACCACCCCTCTTTTCAGCCCCAAATCATATTTTTATGCCTAGGAAGAGCGATCTCACATGTTTTCACCTATTTCCTGCGAGCTAGATTACACTTATGGGCCCAAAAGTGCAATATGATTGTGAAGAGCAGCAGGGGTCTCCCAAGGAGCTGTAGGGTGCCACAAATCAGGAAATAAACCATTAAAATTGAAAGTCGCAAATCCCAATTTCGATGGTCAGTTTTTCTGCTACGATATACACAATATTTAGGTCCTCTTCCTCCTCTCCAAATTCACCACAGTTCACTTAGCAAATGAATTCAAATTGGAGGGAAAACGTCCTTTCATAGAAAAACCCACAATTTGTTTGTCGCCCATTGCGACCAAACCGTAGCTCAGTTTGATGAATCGTTAGCACCATTGAAAATCTCTCATTTAGTATTATAATGGATCTTTCTCAGTTTTTGATGATTTGATACTTCACCAGGAAGTCATTTTTCCAAGAAGGGTCAATTCGTCGCCTCTGAAAATCGAATTTCTTCATATGCGACACTTGTACTTTTGGGACCACCTTCCCTTGGTGCTTGTCATCTCAAGTGTTTATTTTCATCAAGAGTAACCATCATTTACTCATGTTTTCATTGTCCCCACCGGGCCTATTCTGTGTGGTAGCATCATCGAGTCACCTTTGTTCAAAGCATCTGCGATGAGTCACTTTTGCATCCATGGAGTCAGTTTCACATCCCATTATATCATGTCACAATATTCCATCCATTTTTGCATATTCTTCATCCTGTGTTGCCCATTTTGAACTCCAGCCATATTGTCCCCCATTCCGGAGTCGAGTCAGTTGCTGCCAGGTCAACCATGCACTTTATGCTCTGACAAGGGAAGTCATTTGTTTGTCCCTTAGTCCCACATTTTCCATTGTCCCTACTGTCATTCCATCATTCACATTACTATTTTCCCTCATGCCTTATTTGAGGATCCTCGTTGCCTCACCTATCGCAAGCCCTATTCTGTAGACATCAACTCATTTATTCCAGAAGAATAGGGTAGAGGGTTGTGTATCTTGGTTCCAGCTTCCATTCTTATTTGGTGCCTCGAATCGAGTAGGGGGAATTATTATTTCCCTTTGACTTAGTTGTTTCATGTTCCTGATTCATGCACTTGATGGTCCAGTGATGCAGCATATCGTACCAGCGATTTTTGGGTGTGCGTGAGATGTTTCAACCCTCATGAGGGGGTGGGCCCTTCAGGTAGCCCCCCACATGCCTGGATGCATTCCTATTATGCTATAGCCTTATATGCAGTTCCACAGATTTGATGGTTTCGGTTCCTACCAATCGCAGTGTTCATAGCATGCACGTCTCCTTCAGATGATCTATTCAGTTTTGCAGAGCCCTTCCCTGTTTAGCAGGGCTTCTTCAGTTGTTCTACCCTCCCTACAACCCATTTTGTGAGGGAAGGGACATTATATCTCATGTACTCAGATATTATTATATTCAGTCCTGGCTCATATTTTTCCAGGTGCATTATGTATATGGTACACATTGTATTATTTTCTGGCTCAGTTATGCCAGCGTGTCATGTACCATTCAACATGTACTTCATTGCTCAGTTTTATGTTTATGGGTCATCATTATTTTTGTACTAAGTATCTTGGCACGCATAGGTATGCCTCCCCCGCCTCACTAAGATTTGGTATCATAACATAAAATGATACTTGCTTTGGTCTTATCCCCTCTGTCCCTATCCTCTTTCGCTTCAGCTCTGTTGGTATCTCTCTCTCTCTCTCTCTGACTCCAATTTATTGTCTAGTGATTGTGTCTTTACAACATACTTCGTTCATATGTTTTTCTCCTAACACTCGTACATTGGGGGGCAATCTATTATCACCAAAAAATTGATCATCTAGCCTAATTTACTAGATGGATCGATGTACACCATCTAAGGCCAATTTTACCATAGTAAAATTGCTTTCACTGTGAGAAATTAATTAATAAACCACCTTTGTTAAGTAATTTATAATTAAATATGTGAGGAATAATTAAATAAATCACTATTTATTTATTTTTCTTCTAGGAATAATTAATTAAACCATTGTTCAACTAATATTCCTTGTCATATTTAACCCAATTATGAAAAATCAACAGATAAATTATTAATTATCTTATTTTTCTCTAGGAATAATAAATTAATCACTAATTAATTATTATTCATTGTCAAATTTGACCAAATCCCTCAAGAATAATTAAATAAATCATTATTTGTTTATTATTCCTTAACCAATTTCTTGAGATGATAAATAAATCATTTATTTATTTATTATTTCTAAATAAAAGTTTAAATACTTTTTCCCTTCTAACCAAATATAATAAAATATTCCAAGTGGTTACTCCAAGAATGGGGTTAATAGTATTTTATTATTGCTCATTATTAGAGGATAACTCAATATTTTGTTATAAGGAGGAAGGTTTTCCATTCATTATTCACTTTTGATTATTTTCATTGTTGTAACTCTGATTATTATCACTCTCGCACACCATTTTTCTTCCATTTGAGTTTCCATTGATCTCAAACATTTTATTTGTTGGGTTTACACATTATAGAGGAAAGAGACTCTACACAAGCTGAAGACATTTGAGGATAGCCAGGAACCCATCCCATAGAGGGGACCCGTAACATTTATTTGTTCCCTTCACAGGTGTTATAATAAAATATATTCTTTGTATATCTAGTTTCCATTGGATTATTGGAGTTACTATTACTATTTTATTTTGTTGTTTAACTATGATTGTGGCATAGAACACGACTTTGGCAAGTTTTGTTTCTACCAGTTGCTGCAGATCTACAATTTTTAGCAGTTATTTATACTGTTGAGATTGTTTGTCATCCACAGTCTTAAGTGAATTCTTTTCGTACATCTTTGAGAATAAAACACTACAACAAAGTGTATGATCAGTCAAATAGATGGTGATGATGGAATGAAAAAACCAAGGCTGCCCTAGCAAAAACAGGGTGATAGAGATGGCAATCAAGAGAGGTAAAGTGGGAATGTTTTCATTTTTACACAAGCTTGAAACATGGGAAACTATGCTTGAGTCTACTAAAGATGGTTTTATTTTTTCATAAGCTTGAAACATGACAACAACTATGCTCAGATTCGTTTTCATTTTACACAATCTTGTAATGGAAACAAACTATGCTTGGAATAGGTTTGCATGCCCCCCGCATAATGACTCAATTTGAGGTACATGCACCCCAAGCTCCATTTCATTCACCTAAGTAGACTATTGATTACTAACAGGTGGATGGAATGAAGGTTCACTTACAAAATCAAATGAAAGACTCGACTAGGAATTCAAGAGATCTAATCAAAGACTCAAATTGGAAAGGGATTTGTGACACATTGTTTCATTTTTTAACGAGGTTGACATAGTAAAAGAACTATCCTTATGGCCCTTGTTTCATTTTTTAACGAGCTTGACACAAGGCAAGGAACTTTGCTCCAACGCCTTTGATCACAAACAAAAAGAGGCCATGGCTTCCAAGAGGTTCTCATCAGATGGGAGAACAACGCTCTGGAAGGAATACATGTCTAAGGATCCAATGGAAAAATCGGGCTCCAATTCCCCCTGTACATGGTGTACTACATCACCTACTAGATCATCAGTACATGTGGGCATGGAACAATTAGCCACGTAATTAAGCTGTGGCAGGGGTGATACTGCTTTCACACAAGAACCATTTAAGGATGATGTTTGATTGGGAGTTGATTAAGGACTAATGAATGTAAGTTGATCAACGATTGCAATGCTTCCTTCATCTAGGAAACACATCACTCGAAAGAGGGAAGAGAAAAGAGCTCCCATGACCTAAACGTAGTCATGACCAAGAAGTAGATTAAAATCCAACGGGCCTTGGACAACCATCACATCTATATAGATAGTCTTTCCTCCCAAAGTAATAGGCAACTTAGGAAGGATACCTAATGGTTGATTGGTTCCTCTGTTAAAAGCTAACATATTTTGGGTGATGGGGACAAGTTGTGGAGAACTTAAAGCTTGCCAAGCAATTGAGAACAAAATACTAACAGATGTGCCCTCATCTATGATTGTTCTCAATATGGCCATATTATAAGCATGTATTGTAATCTGGAAAGGCACATAAGAGAAAAGGAGATATCCTGCCAGCCGAATCCAATCAAAATAAGTGACTAAACTACTCAGAGGGGATATTGTAGGAACATGAAAGCTACCCTCTTGCGCTATGGGAACAGGAAAATTTCTCTCATTCACCTCGAGAACGAGAGGATTTCCCTCCAATTCATTTGAAACTAAAGACACCAGAAGAACCTGAGCGGTATGAGGTTCACTCTCTACCTGAAAGGTACGGCTAACTAAAGGTGGATCTAGGTCTACTATTTTATCAACCAATGGTTGGTCAAGAATGGACTCATGAGACTTACCTCACTAGAAGACAATGTTGAGAAGCTGCAAGGTTTTCCAACTTTTTGGAAGCCTCATCTATAATAGGACAAAGGTGAATCAGATGATTACCTTCACATATCTTACAAGGAAATTTGACTTCTCCCTGTTTCCCCTTGACCTTATTATTACTAGTTGAAGGTTTATCACCAGCACGATCTCTGGAGGTTGAGGACAAAGGTTGATGTGAAACTGTGGACCACACTTCTAAGATTTTGGGAATACCAAGACAGTTTCTAATAAGGTGGTCACCCTTACATAACATGCAAGGGAATTTCACTTTCCAAGGTTGATTGGAATATTTTTCTATGTCAATTGCATTTGTAGCAATGGTTGTTTGGTTTGCCCCTTGCTTATTTTTCTTCTTCTTCTTCATCGTCTTCTTCTTCTTCTTAGCTTCCTGGTTACTAAAATCCAAACTTTCACCAGGAAAAGAGGAAGAACAGGGTGAAGAAACAGGTGAAGGAGGCGAGGGGTCAACTTTAGGATCAACATAAGGTTGATGTTGTTCAAGTGGATGAAAACTTGATTGAAAATCAATTTGGAAACTCAGAATCACCAAGGCCGAAAATAACCAAACTAGCAAACCAATGGTAAAACCAGGAAGGGACAATGTTGCCATATAGGGAGCATGAACATTTCCAAAAGAAGGAAAAGGACTATGATTCTTGTCAGGGGGGTTTCCTTGGTTGGTAGACATGGGAAATGTTGCCATTAGTATCAACCTAAGATCTACACGAGATTTTTTCCACATGAAGTCTAACAGCCTTGGTGAAAGTTTCATGTAATAAAAGTTCAAAACAATAACCACAGATGAATGGGACACTTATTCCAAGCTTAATGCTGGGAAAGACATCCTAGGGCATGTTCATTGGGTTTTTTATGGCTAAGAAAATTGGCAAAGGAAATAGTTAAGGATTTGGAAAGGCAAAATGGCATTTTGGCGATTATGAAAATAATGGAAATTATGAGAAAAAGGAGGTGAAAGGTCACAGGCTACATGTGAGGAGGAAAATGAAGTATAATGATGGAAAATTAAGAAAATAGAGACCTCATTCATAAAAAGGCTTTTGAGGATCAATTGGTAACCTTTTGTTAGTTCAGTGTTGGAGATCTCTCATTATTCTCTCTCTCTCTCTCTCATACTCTTTGACACTTCGAGTTTTCTTGGAGCACCATGGCATTGGAGCAAGAAAGGAAAAGAAGGCAAGAGGAAGCAAAGATCAAGCAAGGAAAGGTGGGATCAAGTAGCTACAACAGGCTTCATTGTAGGCATCGACTTGCATGTGTATTTTCCTTGCTAGATTTGGCATGCATGGGATTGCGTGTGTTTCTTTCCTACCATGGCATGGGTTTTTCTAGGTGTGACTGTATTTTTAGCCTAGCCTTGCCATTTCTTGATAGATTTTATAAGATGGGTTCTCTCATGCACTTTATGTGGGATAATCAGATTGGATTCGAAGCTAAGTGGGGTGGAACTCCGAATTGACAAACACATGGTAGTAGTGGTCCCTGAACCAGATTGAGGATGCACGAAACCACTGGCCTAGTAACCCCTGAACCAGAATTTGGGTTGCAATAAAGTTAGATTGTGTCCCTCGATGGGCCTAGGAATCCTTTCCGATGAATGGCGTGATATACGGTAAAGCCAAGTAGTGGATTTTCTCTCTGTTGGGCCTAGTGATTACTGGATGGAATGCACGGCAAAGCCTGGAGAGCATGTCTGGGTGTAGGGCCTAGTGATCCCTAGATCGGACTGCGGATGCACAGTAAAGCTTGAGAGACTAGGAGGTACTCTAATTCCTCACAGTGTAGGCAGAGAACTCCAGTGGCATCCACATTGATTGGTGTTTTTGATGTGTTCCATGAGTCCCACGTTCATGCTTGGAATATGGCACGGGGGTGATTAGATGAAGAGAGAATTGGCTTATGTAATCTATGATCGGGTGGAACGTGGTAGTCCCATCTCCGGTCGATTCATTGCATTAATTAATGAGAAATTCATTCCATTGATTTTCATATGAAAATTTATTGGTGTATATCTAGATTTTGATGGCTGATATGTTTATTGTAATTATGTTCCTATTATGTTGGTTATATATTCATTTTATGGTAGCAGCTATGTTTGGCTATCAACATGTTTTTACTTGTATTTGAATGGATAGTGTATCTATGACCTAATAAGTGATAAGGCAACAAATGACATGAGGAAACAATGGTTCATGGCAATTCTCAGATAAGTAATAGATCCCTACACTTAACTCTATTGTTTACACCTATAGGTTACATGTCAATGATATGTTTGATGAAATGCATGTTATGACTAGTGGGAGTTTGGTTAAGGATTTGATCAACTATTTACTTTTGCATCATTATTTCCATGTACTTTACTCAATTCTAAGCTTCCATTCTATTCGGGGCAGTGGCCTGGGCTCTGGGCCTGAAAAAGTGGCTCAAATCCCAGAGTTGTTGGCACATAACTAGAAATTTTGGACCACAGTCATTGGCATGCAAGGCTATGAGAGTGACTTTAGTTATTTGGTCACTCCCTTGCCCATAGCATGAGATCGACTGAGCCTTAAATTGTCCATAATAGCAGTGGGACCCAGGGACAGGTTGTGTAATGGCTTACTTGTTTCCTGAGGGTTCTGTTGATGGTGTTGGATGGCTGCATGTGATTTTCCATCAATTCTACTTCCTTAAGGTTACCTAGGAGCTCGAATCTGATCATAGTATCCTCTCATCTCATGTTTACCCGAGTTGGCATGGTTACTTGGGTGGATGTAGGAGGAGGGTGTTACGGGAAGAATGTTGTTCCGCAGTCAATTAATTGATTTTAGAAATTAACAAAAAAAATCAAAAAAGGGGTAAGCTTGTAAAGAGGGTTTACCAAGTATCTATGAACCTCTATATACACCTTATGTGAAACCAAGGACTTAACGTATGGCAACCAATATCCCCAAATGTTGTGTTCGGTGTATCACGTCTACAAGGCGATTGACTTGGTTACTTGTGGCTAAAGGATAGAAACCTAGTGGGGTCTCCCAATATATACGAGACAGTACGGGGAGCACAAGCCTGTGTTAGCGTTGTCTAATTCATAACCATTCGATGAGAGCATTCCCATATACTTGTCATACGTGCAGCGCCTCCAATATACCCTAGAGTACTGGAGAACGGTTCTATATACTTCCGTACATCGAATGGGATATCACTCTCGGGATACAATGTTGGAAAATAATGACAACTAATAGGTTTATAGACATCAGAATATGTCTCTAACCTAGACCTCTAACTTTTTTCGTTAAGTTCCAAATGTTACTTAGGTTAATTGAGTAAATTTTAATGTTTTTCTTGAATTATGTTTCAATTTTGGGCTCAAAATGATGTTACCTAAATCCATAAGATGCAACTATATGAGAAAAGGAAAACTTTTCGTTTCAATGAAAGCTAGACTAATCAAGGGAATAAATTTCAATCAATAATGCATCAAACAACATGCCTTCCACTAACTTTCACTTGCGCTTTCAAAATGAAATACCCAAAAGTAAAATCGATTTCCACTTTTCACTATCCTAAATGCAACTTATCGAAAGCAAAATGATGTTTACTTTACTAAGATGAACATATGTAAATGAAGTTTTCATTTACTTTTTGAATGCTCTAATGCAACTAAAGAACCAACTAAAGCAAAATGAATATTTGATTCAAATGCTTTAATGCAACTAATGCATCAACCAAATTAACACCAAATCCAATTCAAAAGCACCTAAATGAAAATATTTTCACTTTTCCTTTTGAACAAATGAATGATGCACTCTTTTCAGCTTGAAAATCAAGCAATGTAATCTATGCTTGATTAAGAACAAAAATGATTTCCAAATTCAAATAACCTAATGGAACATGAAAAGCAATTTTTGAAGTACATGTTGTAACGACCTATCTATAAATATAGAGAACACAAGAATAATAGCAGGCATACGATGCATGCATATGATAGCTACATATGCATGTGTCACATACACCGCACTAGTATTTATATACTAAATTAACTATAAGTATTAAATATCATGACATTTCTTCGAATGGAGGTTCTACTCATCCATCAACACTCATATTACTTAATGTATTATGATTAATAAGTAAATACTAAAAGAGGGTTAATAAATTATATATCTCAGATTATTAATAAAAATTATATTAATAAATTAATAAAATGATTAAAATATATATAAGAAATAATAATTAAGGGTTCTTAAAATAATGTTATAATTTTAATATTAAAATTAAGTACTTTAATAAAACATAAAGAAATTTCATTATTAAATTATAAAGTATATACATATATTTATACATGACATGGGGGTGGGCGGGTGGGTTGTCACCAGAAGTCTAAGTGGTGGGCTGCTGGTGGAAGAGCGGCCACCACCAAGAAACCAAATAAAGGCCACCGAGCAGAAGTTTAGAGGGGAGCCGGAAGGAAGGAAAAGAATGGAGGAAGGAAAATTGAAGGAGGAATGGAAGTTATCAGCAGGAAGAGCGCAGATTTTTTTGAGGTTCTGGGCATGGGGGAACAGTCTGCTTCACCTCAGAAGCTAACTGGACTTAGTAGCTAGGTTCTGCTTAGTTTGGCTGGGTGGATTCGGTCTTTTGGTAACCGAAGCAGGGAGTTGGAGACATCATCAACCACATGGGCATAGGTAGGTACCCTCAACGGTTCTATCAGTTAATATGTTAGTTAATTTTGTAAGAATTTAGGAAAAATAATTACAGGTTCTAGATAAAATTCCCTTTACTATTTAACATCTATTGTACGGTCCTGTCACAAGCTAAAATAAATGAAAAATGATGTTTTCAATGATTTTTATAGACAATAATACTCAATCAATTAGCAAAACCAGTATCTCATTGACACCAACAAGCAGCAAGTGATGATCAATTGACTAGAAACCCTAGAACTCAATCATATTTCACTCTAAAGTCAAGGAGACAAATTTTGCAGATTAATCAAGACAACTAGGAAAAACACTAGCAAATCCAGACACGGAGGGCAGAAAAAGACCTTAGAGGCCAGGACACACTGGAATCTATGGCAGAAACCCTAAAAATTTTCACATTCAAGGACCAGCATTACTTTATATATAAAAACACTTGCTAACAAGGTCATCATCGCTACTTTTTATAACAAAACTTGCGCCAGCAACACTACTTTTCATAGAAAAACTCGTGTTGGTATTCATCGCAGATAAACATTGAAAGATAGGGTTTTCAACGTGATTGTACAGGGAAAAAAAGCGTTGTCAACATGACTATCAATGATAAAACTCACACTGGGCGAGAAATATGGGAAAAAATAAAAAAGTTTGCAACAAACAGTCCAAACTCAGCACTCAAAGTCAGTAATCAATGAATGTGCAAACCTATATAGGATCAAACTAACTGAGAACTCAATGGTCGGTCAAAGTGATCAAAAGACCAAATCAAGAAAAGAGATTAAAGAGGTTATAGCTTCCCCATTGGATTCTCCATCTTGTTGTGAAGGAAAACCCCCTATGTGGACAGAGGCGATCTCTCTAGCCTAATGAGTCGATCTAGAAGCAAACTAACATACACTTTCCTAGATTATTTTAACAAGTGCATAGAGAGTAACCTACCTCGCTCTGATGCTAATTGCTCAATCCTTTAGAGATGACTTTGATTCCTTCACTTCGAGGCTTTCTCCTTACTTGTTATTCACGTTTGAGTAACTACAAGAAGGATCAAAGTGAAATACAAGGTACAAGAGCATATATGGTATATATCAAGCATAAACTACTTAATAGATCAAGGAGTATTAAGCTAAAAGTATAAATATTTACAAAATTATAGAAAGTGAGCATTAGATGTATATATTAATAAGATAAAAAGGGAAGCATACAACCTATGCCTTGTTGTTGGAGAACTCATTTTGGTGGATGTACAAGTCCAAGCAAAGACTCTTCAAGCACTCAGTCTCCAAGTTATAATGGGCAGCATTTGGGCATAATCTCAGTATAGGAATGCAGGCAATCAATGACCAACCATTTGGGGATGGAAGGGATTTAATTTATAGGAAGGGAGAGGGAGTTAGGGATCCATAAAAGAGGGAGGAAGTTCCACATATCAACAGGAAGGCCCATAATGATAAGATCAAGAGATCCAAATGGGAGAGCTCAACCATATTTACAACAACCAATATCCAATTCGTTGTTCTCGAATTTTCTAACATAGGAAGCTTCTCCCCTTTTTTAGGAAAACCTACCAGAAGAGCTCAAGCAAGGATTTTCATATCAAAACTCATGTTGGTAGTGCTAGGTCAAAGAACTACAACCTTCCATCAGCACAAGTAGGCAGTGGAGCAAAAAGCGTTGGCCCTGAAATTTAGGGTTTCAGTCAACCTTCTTCAGAATTGACTAAGGGAAATTTTCCTTAAGTACTTCAAGGATGTTTTTGTTTGTGTATCATGATGGATATACTTCATATTTGTCATCATTTTGTCAATTAGGGATATGGAACAAGAAGTGAATAGGAGGTGTGACAAAATATTGTGTAACAGTAATGATGGGCAATATTTAACAGCTTGTGATTTTGCATGGACAACACAAATATGAGCATCTTGTTTTTCCTCATCTTGAATTCTTAACATTTCTAATTGTTCACTTAGATTGCTAAGAATTTTTGTTTTAAATTCATCAAACAAATTTCCAAGTTTATTTTGACTTACTAATCTTGATACTGATTTACTTACTCTTTCCCTTCCTCTTGATATGTGTTTTCATGTTTCACAAATTTGTCCATATGATAATTGATATACATCACCTCTACCCATGAGATCAAGGAAATCAATCCACTCATCCCTAATTGTTCCAAGTAAGAGGGTTTTTTGTGTGTCAAATCCTAAATGATGTGATTTTTCACTCTTAACATTATACATGAACCTCTCTATTAAATCCTCAAAGCTCTCATACTTTTTTTATTCATTCTATTGTAGTGGCTACAACACCCTCCAAAATTTTGGCCTACACTCAAATTTTGGAGCATACTGTGGATCCTGTGATTTTTCATTCCTTAGTCACTTATTGGTAAGCTAATAATTTCAAGTTCCCTTCTCCGATCTTAAGATTCGTTCACGCTTTTGTCTTTATATAGAAAGTGTCATATTCCGGCATGAGAGTTATCGCTTGTCATGCAAAGGGAAGTTTTGGTTTCCTTCAAGGGAAATATTTGTGAAAATGAGTTATTCCCATCATGTAGACATGTTTTTCACTCATTTCGAAATTTTCACGCACTATTACACAAGTGTCGTCATTATCCTCACAAAATATATCGTCAGAGCCACATTGTCGTAAGCTTCCACAAAGGTTGTTGCATTAAGAGAAATATGTTTTCGTATGTTCTGGATGATCTATGTTGTATCACTAAGTGTCCAAATGTGTGGTCATAGTCAAGTTCTATCACTATTCACATCGGTTCCACTGATACAACACTTAGCAAAATTCTGGAGGATTTCCTAGCAACCTAGCCTCATCCAACCTTCCTAAACTGTGCACTTCGCATTTGGAACCCTCAAGATTTTTCCTTACCTATTGGAACTGCACAATGCATAGAAATACCAGTATCCCTTGGCATCCAAAACTACACAGAGGCTACCTCCAGTGATCTTCCCTTAGTCGGAGCTCACTTCTATCAAGAACTACACAGATTTGTCTTCTAGGGCCTCATCCCACAACAACCACTGCCTTCTTGAACTACACAATTCTTTCCCTCAGTGGGCACTGTGCAATTTTTTCCCTCAATGGGAACTGTGCAGTCTTATCCCTCAGTCTAGCCTAGTCACTGAGCCTTCTCCTGCTGACCTTATACCAATTCCAGCTCAATCATTAGATTATCATGCAACATCTCAGACAAGGGTTTTATCAGACTGTGTTATGAAACCAACTCAAGAAAAGATAGAAAAGATAGATCAACGCCTTAGAATTCAGCCTCTTCAAGAGGGAAACCTCCTTTACATTACATAAATGAACAATTATTCGATGATTCAAATGACAAAACCTCCTTTCTATATATAGGAGTCTAAGGAGTCACAATACAACCCAGCCGACCTAACAATAATAATATAAAGCCACAAAAATAACAATAGAGGGATTCTATGGGGCACAGTAATAACAATATGGGGACAATAGGGGCACACAATATTAATAAGGGGTACAACTACAATAGTAATGGGGTAATCACT